>VZRO01003192.1:466301-494242 GCA_013397915.1 Daphoenositta chrysoptera | reverse complement strand
AAAAAAAAAAAAAGGGGAAGAATGATGAGATTTGGGAGGAATGGAAATTCTCTTTAACATAAGGTGGACAAAAAGTCTCAGGACATGATGCATAATAAATTAGAAGCTTGAAGAGCAGATCTAAAAGTGTGAGAGTACAATTGAAAAAGAGTAAGAAAGAGAAGTGTTATTGGATTGACATCTGGATAATTTATGGTACAGTTGTTTAGCCTCCAGAGGCAGGAAGCCATTGTTCTGAGAACCATGAGGAATGAAATGGCATAGAGCAAAACACCAAGAAAGCGAAACAAAACAAAAAGGAAAGAAAGACAAAAAGGAAAATTACAGAATAATATGACATGCTAAATTCAAACATAAATGGTGCCAGGAAAAATAATCACAGATTCATTTTTCTACTGTAGGAAGATAAGAAAAGTCAGTAAAGTTATACAGTGTCCCAACTAAAACAGAGAACCCTAGTATTTTTCAGGAAATGCATCTTTACCTTTTAAAATGTCTTTTTTTTGGAGATATGTATTTTATTATAAATTTTCTTATCCAAATTTACAAAGCACTAAAAGCGACAAAACAAATTATTTACACCAAGAAAAGCATTGTTAAATACATGTGTGTTTAATACCTCTTTTGAGTGGGTATAAAATGGTACTCCTGCTATAAAAGAAGGACAATGATCTCTTCAACTCAGTTCAGCGGGAATTTTGTCACTGGTTTTGACAGACATGCAGGAATAGGTCCGAGACTCTCTGTATTTACGAAATGCAGATTTCTTCTGTCTGGGCAGAGGCTTTTGCTGTGGCATAGGCAGAGCCCAAAAGAAAAGAATGATAGGTAGCTACATCTCACACTAAATCCCCTTATCTCCACAGCTGTTGACTCATCCTCTGTCTCTTCTGAACAGGATGTCGGTCTGTTTTAGCAAAAATATTTTGGAAGCTCATGCTGCTGGGGAGCACTGCAAGGCCATCCTGTGACAGCCACGTAGAACCCTGTGCACCTGGCCACAGGTGCAGCTGCATTTCCTTAGCTCCATTTGCTGAGGACCCACATCAGTGCTGTGGAGAAATGAAAATGAACTATCGGATCTAGCAATGCTGCCCATCTTTGTGCATGCTGGACATTCCCCACCTGTAATTTTTCCAGTCTGGCTGCCCTGAAACCTGCAGGGTCCCGTTCCTGCTTAGCCTCTTTCTGATGCTGACATTCTTCCTTCCTGGCTGGGCAGGTGCATGCTTATCCTAGAATTATTTGTGGAGGCAAAGCTGAATTGTGCTCATCTGCATTTCATTGGAGCTGAGGCTTTCAACAACTGCTTTTTTCCAAAATATTGCAGCTTAAAATAATTTACCTAGCAAGTTTATGATGAAGAAGCCAAAAAATTTTAGGACTCGTACATTATTTTCAAGCATCTAACACTCCCAATAGTAATAACATTTTCTAAAAAAAAAGACAACAAACAACCAAAACCACACACGCACAAAACAAAACACAAAAGAAACCCCAAAACAAATCAAAAAAAACCCCAACGAAACCCCAAACATACATCCTACTGGCTTTATGAATGTATTCTTGTTTCTTGTTAATACTGTGAATTCACTAAAGCAAGCCTTCCAGAACTTGATACATCACCCTGTGGCAAATTATAATTAGCACTGCATATTTACAACATGTGATTAGATACCAAGAGATTTTTCAAAGCTAGCATAAAAAGTTACAATGAAGGTGATAATGATTCTTTTGGAGAGATATTCCTTTGTTCATTTTAGCATTCTCATAAATGTTTAAATAATATAAATTAGGCTTCCAAGCCAATTAATTTGTCTGTTTCTCATTTTCAGTGATGTATTTTAATTATACTTTCATGCCTTTAAGCTTCAGAAAGGAAGACAGCATGCAATGATCACAAAAAGCAAAACCTGTAAAAGTCCAAAAGGATAATGGAACAAATTCCACAGTTTTGTGCCTTAGTCTCACTCCATATCATCTCATAATCTAGAGAAAGAGGTTTAAATCTTATGCACTTTTAATTTGATAGGGCATGCAAAGCTCATATTATAATTTGGGTGAAAGATGCATTTTGGTTCATCTTAAATGTTTCACACTAAATTTACTCCATTCATTAAAACCAATATATGATCATTTTGTATTACAATACACAGGGGTAATTCATTTGTGGTCCAGAATATGTACTGAATAGTAAAAATTAATTTCTGGTTTTCAATTCTATTTACTCTTCACTGTTTAATCCTTTGTCTGTGTTTGATCTTAAAATATGCTTAATATTGAAGGGATACAACTACAGAATACTTTTGAGTCACTGAACCTTGAAATGGAAATTGGGTGCATGAGGAAGTTGATTATAAAGAAAGGGAACGGGAAAGTAAAACTAACTATTCTCCTTCCTATCATGAGACCCTACCTACAATGCCTGCTTTGGTGAGTCCATTCTGCTGCAAATTCATATCTTTAAGCATTGAATTGAGGGTAGTACAGGTAAGTAATTAAAAAACATCTATTAAGGAGCAGTATTCTAGATCCTTCCTGTACATATCTACCCAATGCTCGAATATTTTCCCTTTCATTTATCTGTTTCATTTCTTTTCTTGACCATGATGTATTTTCATTTAATGCTCTATAAACAATTTCCTTCTGCAACAGAAATTACATGCACAGGTCCATATTTTAGAATCTGAAGAATATTAGGTCAGATTGTAGCACACACCTGTAAGCAGAGCAATGAAATACTTCATTTGGTTTAGATCTTTTATATTTGAGACAAATCTTTCCTTATTTTCTCTCCTGCTGTATTTTGTTTAGGGGAATTTTGGAAGTGAAATATTGGGTCAAATTCCAATCTTTTCTAATGATTCTCCAAGATGTTAGCAATGTTACAAGTAGGGTAGTCAGCAGAATTTTTCTCTTTCTCAGAACTTGGGGAAAAATAAGGCAAATATTTAGGCTCCTTTAACTAAATACAAAAATACAAGTGAGGTGGGTAAAAAAAAGAACAAAAGGATGATGTAGTCATGGACACTACCATAGTAAAATGGCAGGCTATTTTGCCAACCCATCATCCTTCATCAGCACAGAAGTCACATTAAGTCACAAATTGAGTAGAAGATTAAACATTTGTATTAAGGTTTTGATTTTCAGCACTTTGACTGCATAAAAATGCCTTTAAAAAGCATATATGTGTTCTGTCTCATCCCTGCTTTGCAGCATTTTAACGTCAGGACAAGAAAGAGGTGTCAGAATAACTAAACCTGAACTGACCTATGTAGTCCTATTGGGATTTCACATGGCTATTGATTGACTTGTTGCCCTTGATGATCAGTCATTTTAGCGTATTTTTTTTTCTGTTCATATTTGCCCTTTTTATGTTTTAATTCAAAGGACCCCAAGTCAATAGATATTTGCTGCCAATTAATCAACATGCTTACCAGTTTAGGAGCAACTTGCTCCTAATTAGACAGAGGAAATCCCTAAATTCTATGATCACTCAGGGGGTGAAACCTAAACTACACCCAGGTACACATTTTGCCCACTCTAACCTGTTGCTAGCTCTATGCAAAACCAGTCTTTCCACTTCAAGTCTAGGCAGAAAATCAGATGTTGTGGCTGTCCTAATTGCTGTGTCTTTTGCTAGAGCGCAGCCGTTCCCACTACAAGAAAGAGCTGTCACCTAGCTCAGCACCACGGATCTTGGCTTTCTAAGCCTCCTCTCTCCTCACTGTCACTTTGAAACTCATGTTGCTTTCCCTCTGTATCCTGGAAAGCTGGGGAAGGAGGTGGAGAGGGGTAGAGCTAGTTCTGTGTAATTTCCTATGCTGAAGTTGGGTGCCCTGATGAAAAGCGTTCTTATTTACAGATTTATTAACTCATGGCTTCCTCCCTGCATCTTTCAGTGGTTCACTGCTTTGAATCTTTGCCAAGACAACAAACTCCATTTTTTTTATTTTGGTCATGAAGTTGTGTTGCAGGAAGTTCATGTGAGAGTGAATCTTATTCAGTAGTGAGATTCACTGGGATTAAATTTGCAAGGCAAGGTCATAGTTATTAAGGGAAAAACAAATAGGAAAAAAAAAAAAAAACACTCTGAAACAAGCCCCCAAAGCCAACAGACCTGCATTCATTCAATAGATTTCACGTGGAAAAAAATGTTTAATTAACAGATGTTGTCAGGTGCTCTATACATGAAATTACTCATTCCATAAATAGGATAATGATGTAGGAAAGGTCATAGCTAAGAAATGGTACAATAGACAGGCCTTTTGTTTTGCATCCTGATAGAAAATGAAACTTCGGTCACTAGGGAGCTTAGAAAATATGTTAAATAAAATTAGACACCATAACTGACAATGCTATGTTTCAAATATGGAGGCTCTTTTTTGCCCCTCGTCTTAAAATCCCAACATTTGTGAAGCTCTGGCTGGACACTGACATGATATAAATACCAGCAGATAAGCAGACTGAGACCTCAAAGCTATTTTTTAAGAGCCATTTCCATAGCTATTTTCATACAGCTTTAACTTTTAACTTTTATATTTTTTAACTTTTATAGCTTTTAACTTTTCAATAATGAAAACAAAATGCATCCTGTGTAAAAGCTACTAATTTTTTTTAAAAATTACTTAAAGCAAGTTCAGTATACCTCTGTGATTTCTACAATGACTTTTTATGATGAAGAATAAACCAGCTATAATCCTCTAATCCTCACCAACATCCTCCCCAAAGTAAACTACATTAATAGTTTTAGTCCAAGTGTAATTTATGCTTTGAGAAATTCTGTCATATTTATTTCACAGATGAACACATTCCTCTAAGCAGAGCAAATAATTAGTCATGTGGGCACTGAATTCAGACTGTGTCATTAGCTTCTGGTTGATTTTTAACTGAGCACAAGTCCTATGGCCTCATCTAGCTCACATTATATTATGGCTGGAGAAGATTGCTCATGTAAATGTTGTGTTTATGATTTTTTCTTTTTTTTTTTGCAAATAATAATTATGGCATTATTATGACCTGCTTTAATAAACATTCCATTTCCTAGACTTGCTTCTTAGATTGTTTTTATTTATTCTTGGAAATTTGTGTTCACTAAACATTCAGCTTCGGGGACATATTTAATACTTAATGAAGTTAATGGGATTATCCATATGTTTAAAATTAAGTACTTTAAGTGCTTTACTGTATCTGAGTTTGAAAGGGGTGGCAAAACTAGTTACATTTCATAGGAGGCACTTCTATGTTTAGAACATTTTAAAAGTTCATTATATTTGTCTTTTCTAATTACAGTTTAAAGAATAGGATAAGATTCATATTTATATAAAGTCAAAACCATGAATTGGTAAGAAGAATTCACAGAAAAATTGTCTGTGAGCTTTTCAGCAAAGCTTGAATACTACTTCCAGCATGATTTGATGATGTTTTTCTTTCTAGTGAGGATTTATGTCAGTTTTACCTTCTCTCACAAATGCAATATTTTCTATAGACCTACTTATAATATTCTTATATTATAATATTATAATATTTTGTCATATCTCACAGAAGATATTGATTTTGTATTTATTGATAATTGAATGATGTTGTAGCTAAAGTACATTTCATATTTAAAATCAAATTGCTTTTTTGAATATGTTTATTTGTTGTGACAACATTAGAATAATACAATAATTCAGAAACTGCATCAAATTGGTTTGTGATTCAAAAGGTGCTTAGAGAACCTAATTTAGACATTTTCCAGGTGCATGGAATGCCTTTTAAAATGAAATTAAGACAAAAAAATATCATTTTACTTTCTAGTTTGCTGGAATTTCAGATATTTCCCCAAGTATTAATGAAAAAGTATTCAGAGTAAAATCACTTTTGGTTTTAATATAATAAACATATTACCATTGGCATGTCAATGACCATACAGATCCCCACATATTATTTGGAGTCATCATTTTGTAGAGTATTATTAGCAGAGAGTGTTTTAAAGCAATAGAGGCAGTACAACAATTATATCCAAATTTAAAGATACTTATATGTGATACATAGGTCTACTTTATGTCACAAACAAAAAATCACAATTAATTCTAATTCAGGTGATGCATATAAATGTTAGTGTTTTACTCCAGTACTGATACAAGTAATTTACACTGATGGGCAGTGTTCATGGAGAATAGATCACCAATAACCAGAAATCTAGAAGGGAACTGGCAAATAACTGGCATCTTTTTGGTGATAGGCAGAGGTGCTCTCTATGAGAAGAAAAGCAGACTTGTCAGAAAGGAGTGCATGTGGTTGGTTTAGGTCTACTCCTTAAATTTGTTTTTTTTAATATATTTCAGTGTTTATTAAACTGTTCTGGCAAAGTAAAATTTGTGTCTAACAGCTTTCTTTGCAGAAGTTGCCAAAGAGGCCAAAAAGAATTCTCATCAGGCCAAGATTGTTTGCCATCCATCTATGCGAGGTTGTAGCTTCACACACCTTTCCACTGCATCTGGTATGACTTTACATGTGTCTGCCTCTTCCAAACTTCAACTGTTCCGTTTTGTCCCTCCAAAGAGAAGGTTCATTATATGAGATCACCAATTTTTTTTTTGCAAATTCATTAGTATTTTTTGGGTTTTTCTAATTTAAAATGATTAACTTTGCTGCAGTTTGTGGCCCATCCATGCGCTGTTGGACTGGCTGAAGCAGTGAACGCTGAGGAAAGTGGGAGGAGAGCAAAGAGCTGGGTTGGATGAAGAGCACACAGAACAGGGAGAGAGTTAGAGGGGAGCTGAGTGAGCAGATGTGGCAGACTGAGCTGTGTAATGTAATGGCTCAGGCACGGCTACTGGAATTGAACCTCTATTTGATCTAGACCAAAAGGCTCAAAAATTTTTTTTTTTTTTTTGTAAGCAACACAACCATGGAAATAGCTGGTACGGGCTTGCAGAGTTGTATATATCTTTATGATGGCTAAATAATGCCTTTATTTAAAAATATATTTCATTTAGGCTTCTCTCAGATGTTTTGATTTACAATTAATATTTGCTTTGAAAACATAATGAGAGTAGTTTCACTTAGGATCCAGGAAAATGAATAGGCTTGAAATATTAATTATTTACTCATTTTTTCTCCTTAAATCTAAAATTTTATGTTTAAGTATTTTGTTAGTCAATCTGTTAGGAGGCTTTTTTTTTTAATTCATGCATACATATGGAGAAAACACTCTGAATGGCAGAAACTGAGAAACTTCTTGGGATGTTTCCAGAGAGAGTTTCCAGTGACACACATGTACTATGAACCAGGTATTTTCTTAGCTGACAGGGAGAAAAAAAAAAAAAATTAAGGGATCCAGTATTTCAAGACTGTAGAAAGAGCAACAAAAAATTAATGCAAAGGCCATTAACATTAAGATTTACCTGTTGTGGTAAGCATATTCTCTGTTCCTGGAAATGCTTGCTGGGACTGGATGACTTTGTGGAGCTATGCCCCTCTTTGATCACTAACAATTGATTGTATGCCAGCAGCAAGTCACAAGTACTGTGGCTTACATTTTGCAGAAAGTCAAAGAGTATAACGATATGCTGTAAAGAGGGCTATTCCATTTAGCAGAAATTATTATATGATATGTTGTGCAATATTCATAATGGCTTTTTATTGTTTTTAATAAATATAAAAATGCAATCAGTGTTAAAAATTATAAGCCCTGCTTTTATCAGTTAAATGCAGTAGCTCACCTTTTATAGTCTATGCAAGACTGATCATTATAGATGCATTCAAAATGTGTTTCTTCCTAAGCATGTCTGTATAGGTCATGCATATATCAACTTCAGGAAAAAAATATAATTTCAGTTGCTTCTTGATTTGGCTGCACATCAACTTGTATGATTTTCCTTTCATTATCTTTTTTTTTTTTCTTCAAAGGTGTGAGAGCTGTGGAATAATAGCGTTTGAATGGGCATTCTGGAAGAACACGAAGAGCAAAAAGGCATTTGTACAAGCTCAAGGCGGGAGGCCATTGGAGTCAGGTGTCTTCTGTTCCTCCTGTCAGCGCTGAGATGTGCAGGATGAGACCTCCACTGTTGCTCAGGGACAAGGCACAGCAGCTCGAGTTGGAAACTGACAGTGAAACTGTGCCTTCCACAGAGCGCTGAGGTTGGTTTATTTGTAGTCGGTGACTGACTTGACATCAAAAGTTTGGTATCTTCACTGAACCATGTCTGCATTTTATCCCTGAGGGGAAACAGGATTTCATCTTTACTGCCGTAGCCAGTGCTTATAAGTAGCAAGCTCTAAGCAATTATTTGTTTTCCATCTTATCCTCTTGAAATGTAAGAAGCATTGCTGCTTTACTAGAGTTTGGATTTGACCATAGGTCCCAGGAAGCCAGACGTTTGTTAGAGACTGATCAGAGAGTCTGAAGTTCCCTGGCTACCTTTCTTCAGAACATTAAAAAAACAAAACAAAACAAAACAAAAAAAAACCCCAAAAAAACACAACAAAAAAACAAACAAAAGTTGGCAAAAAGAAGAAAATATCTCTATTCTCGTTATCTTGATCCCTGTATTATATTACTGATGCTCTTTATCTACAAGCAGGATTTTTATGAGTATCAGGGTACATACAGAAATGGTGTTGACCATAATATTGTGACATTAATTCTTGCTGTCTTCTTGAAATGAATTAGTAGGGACATAATTTTTGTCATGTTTTGTCATGCCTATGGTCATTTGACATAAAGTCTGTTGGATTTACATACTGAAAATGTCAAGGTTTCTTGCAAAGTAAAGTTATTAGATGCTGAAGGTCATCTTTTTACAGGAATATTAGCAATTATTGACACTGAGATCTCAAAGGCTTTCTTTTGTTAACCATGTTTGGTGAGACTGATTCAGCTGGATGTTTGGGAACGAAAATGATGCCACTGCCTGGATTTAGACTGAAAGTCTATGACAGCTGTCTGCAGTTTGTCTTCATTTGTTTTAAGGGGTGTACTGCTTTTTGGAGAAAATTTAGGAAAAAAGAAACAAAAAACACATGCAATGAAAATGTTTATTTTCCTTGTAACTGTGGACCACTCTTTCTTTTTGCTCTATTTCCAAAATAGACTGGTGCTTTTCTTGTTTTTTTTTAATAGCATAGCTGGTTGAATTCTATTTCTTTAGCTATTCGGTTATGCAAGATTTTTAGATACCTTGAATAGGAAAAACAGAAAGTTCAAAATAAGTGAAGTCCTCAGAGTACCCTTTTCCTCCCACTTGGTCACCACACAGGAACAATGCCAATTTGAGTGTAAAGCAGTCAGGACGATGGTGTAACTGCATCATTTGCCTTGTCTCTATAGCCTTGTTTGTAACAGTTTGACAATTTTCTCTGCTTGACCCAAACAAATGAGCTCTTGGAATGATGACTGCTGACTTTGTCTGCAACTTAACGCCACTATGCAGTAAAATCTTCATGGTTTCTTCACATTATGAAATAGAGAACAGGAGGCAGCTTTTCTCCTCAGTGGTATTGTTCCCTATTTGGGGTCTGCTGCTGAAACTCCTACATGGTATATTTGCTGCTGTGAGTCTTATAAAAATAGTATTTCTAATAGCATGTTTGCCCAAATGTTTCATGAAGCTCTACAGACTTAGAACAAACTTAATTATTGTGTAGAAGAGTGTTTAATTGCTGCTGATACCTTATGTTTAAAATTAATTTGCTTTGCTTGCTACAGAAATGCCTTGCCCAAGATTTCATAATACCTTTACTGAGCTAATATGCAGAACTCACTTGGAGCTTTGCCACTCATTTTTCTTCCTAAGACAATATATAAATATAATTATATGCCTAATTTGATGGAATTTGTAATTTTTTTGAAGATAAAAAATTCCAAATTCTAATAATAATATTTATAGCTACATATACATGCAAGTAAATACCTATGGAATAAATAGTCTATTAGTCTGCATCTGTTCAGATGTTACCACTGGATGTATTTTCAGAGTTCTAGAGTCTTTTACTAAACATATATTTTATTGGGATAATCAAAATTATGGAAGTCAGATGGAAGTTTGATTGTATTGTATAGTATATATTGGGTGATAAATGAAGTTCTGTTATCTAGAGAAATCTTGATGAGGTAACTTAATTGGTTAAATTTTGTTCTGATTAGTGTCACAGGCTCATACTATAGGACGCTTATATCACATGTATATGATTTTACACTCCTGGTTTCTGAAGATGCTTGTTGTCAACCCTTTCACAGGATCTTATTTACATTTCCATAAAGCCTTATTTGTTATTTTGATGAAATTCAATAGCATTTAGTATTTCTTTTTGTTCAGAGAGAATGCACTGTACTTGAATTTGAGGTAATACATAAATCATATTGACAATTAAATGCAATAATGAAGTAATCAGGAATTTAAAACTTGCAGTGTTCAGCTAAAGATTAGAAAATTCATATTTTATGTGGTTTGTGTTATGTATCTAGGCTAAATTAAACTCAGCAGAGCAGATAAGTCCATTGATGAGGCAATAAAATGCAATCTGAACATGCTGTTTGTCTTACTGTTAGCAGTATGTTAAGTGGAAAATATTGAAATTGGAAAATTAACATTTTAAATGGTGTCATTTCTTTCAAGCTGCTTGTGGTCTTTATTTTAAGCTCTTAGAGATATTGTTCTTTTACTATTTCACTACTATTTATTTAAATACTCCAACTGGAGGTTGGAACAATTAAACTTTGTGGTACAGACACAAAATTAGGCATTTCTGCCTTAAGCATCATACACTCGCAAAGCTCACTCAAATGACACTGCAAACACTGAGACACTAAATTGTAAGAGCAAAACTATTATTTTATTGAAGTTTTATTGCATTGCAAAGCTTCTGTGTCTTTAGAGACAGAAGTCTTCTTAGTCAGGTTAGAATTCCTTTCTGAGTATCTTTGAATTAAAAAGTTTATGAAGCCAAAGAATAAAGTAGAACAAAGGCAAGCAAGCTAAGTGAGAAAAGTAAGATGTTACAAACCTGGCCTTGAAAATATATTGAATTAATAATGAATATCTTTGGATCTTCAAGTGATAAAATTATTTCATTATTATACGATATTTTATTAATATTTAATTTTATTATAACAAATTATCGTTATTTTATTGTAATTATGTATCATTATTTATTATATAAAGTACCTTCCTGAAAGCTGTATTATAATGAAACTAGCTCATCTCCCTCTACTTCTGAGCTTTTGAGAAAGTAAAATGCATAAAACCTAAAAGCATCTACGTTGAAGAACTTCAGGAGCTTTTTATTTGAAACCAAAATACCACTAGAACAGAGTAACTGCCATTATAAATAAATAACTTTAGGTAACTGTACAAATACCATCAGTAATGGGATGAAAGTAGAAATAACAATTCACGAATCACTGATTGTGATCCCTGGTATCATGGGCAAATGGCTTATGGTCCTTTAAGTGATAACATTTTTTCCAAAGAATCAGATATGGCAGAAATCTCATGCACGTGTTTCTTGATGAGACTCAGGGCTATTTTTATCAAAAAAGGGCTTGCAGCCATGCTTTCTGCATATTAGACAATAGGCATAGCCTGAGGTAGGGATTTCTTCTTTTTTTCATTATGTTTTTATTTAAATGAAGCTTTAGGATGAGCCAGCTCTCCCTTGCAAAAACCCTCTTTTGCTTTTGCTCCTTTCCAGTCACTCTCCCCTGACACTAGGGCCCACTCATTCTGGGAGATGGTGCCCACATCCCAGAGAGATTGGGATAATGTGAATCTGCTCCTAATATATCATAAAGCACTAAGGCCCTCACAGTCACCAGCAGTGAGAAAAGTCTGCAGGAGTAGAAACAATTGAAAACTCTACGTCTGAAAATGACTGACTTTTTTTTCTTTTTTACAATCAACATATCAGTTACTAAACTTCACTTTGAGTGGGTAGATGGTCTAAGTATTGCCTCTGTCAGTCTCAAGAACTGCCCTGAACCCTGGTAAATGAAGCACTGATCATCTGGAGCCTGCTTTAACACCAGCTTCAGTGACAGTTCACATTATCAAAGAGAATGCTCACCCATAAAGTCTGAAACTGCTGCCTTAATTTATCAAGCAACCTTTTTGTATGTGTGTTATCTGTCAGACTTTCAGCTTCTCCTGGAAATGGGTCAAAGTTTGCATTTGAACACATATACTGATAACCTGTGAGTTAACCAGGAGTACAGATTCTGCCAGATCTCTTTAATTGCAAGTCTTGTCTGTTTTACAGTTCTTTTAATCTCCTTTGTTACTGTCTTCTAACAGAGACTCGCTATTAGTATCTAGAGATGCTATGTGACATTTAGGAGAGAGGCTCTTCTATAAATGATCAGGCTTGTCTGCTGCAGTGTTGGGCACCAGCCCAATTTTAAAGTATTATGTAAATTTATTGCACGAACATCTATCAGAGAAATGCTATTTTCAAAGGCATAAGAGAATAGATTCTCTTTGTCTTTAAGCATGTATGTGCAAGACATGAATCTCTAGTCACATTAAATACTAACTGTAGCTTCGAACTTAAAATGTGAGATTATCCTTTGGCCATATATTATTATTATTCCACAAAACTGTGTATGTAAAAAGTTACAACTTAAGTGAAAGATAATGTTTGCCCTCCGCTTGTCTGTTTGATTGCTGAGACTAGCCAGAATTAAGGCACAGACGAGTGTCCCGGTGTGAGGATTCAGCCGCGGCTGATTGCTCCGAGCGCAGGCGGCACAGTGCATTCTAATGTGCGTTAGATGGATGTGGGTGTTGGCGGGGTAAATGCCGAGGTCGCTGGAGATCCCGGAGGTCTGACACTCAGTTCAACAGACACATTTGCACTCTGGGTACTATCCACAAACTACATTTAAAACAACAACCAGGTAGTATATTTTTTGCAGTGGAATTTGTTAAGGTGACTACTAGATGTGTCAAGGTCTATGGGGGTATTATCTGTCATTTTTACTGCCTTGCCTGCTAGATGATTGTGCCAGAGAGACCATCAAGATGCACTGGCTGTAGTGTGCACCATCTTCTCATTGTTGTAGTACTCTGAACCACTGTGACCATGCATTTTCCTTCTGCTCTGACACAGGTCACAGCTGTGAAAACACAATTTGAATTTCTAACAGATTTTATGTTAGGCACGCTGTGAGAAATGACAGAAATACCTTGAAACAGCAATATTCAGGGTATCTGCTGATGACTCTGATGCACTGGTTATCCTCATGCCATTCATTCCATGTCAACTCTATTTATCTCCTGCTAGTTGAACATAATATTAAAGTTCTCCAGAAACTGTATTCTCTCCTCTACTGCAGTGGGACATGAGTATTCAATGAAGTGAAGAAAAAATGATAGAATAAAAATTTACTTATTGGAATCCCACTGGAATATATTCTGAGAACTGAAACATGAATCTTAATTACTATTTCTATAGCCTTGATTGTTCTGGAAGCTAAGAGGCCATAAAATAATCTCAAAGATTCACAATAAAACAATTATTCTTAGAGCTTTTAACACAGTTATTCACTGCTGATTGATTCTGTCTCCTTATGAAGCTGACTGAAATAGTTTGAATTAAAAAAAAATAGTTTATACTAATTCATAGAACATCATTCACTCCTTCACTGTGTTCTGTGTTTCCATTTAATCTATGACAGTGTTCACTGTTAAGCCTAGTCTAAAATAATTTCACAAAAAAAATGCTCTGCAAGCAGGTTTCTTCTCCAAAACTTTCCACAGGCATACTAAGGTTGTAGTCATCTGTAGAAGATGATAGCTTGGGTGTTATGTTCATTTCCCTTTGAAAACCAGTACAGTCCTTGGATTGCAAAGGACCTTGTAAGTGGAATCCTGTCAGAAGGAATGTTCTGACTGGCAGCAGATACTTGAAGTAAGTCCAGTGTCAGCTGAGAGAGTTCAATTTTCTTGTATTCTAGAGCACAGTATAAGAAAATGAAATTCTTTTTTCTCCTCTGCACTTCATAAGTCTTGAATACCATTGTGCTTTATAAAAGAATACATCTGTATAATTTGTTGTTTTTACTGCTTTAGAGCTGTTTTTGTGGAACTTGGTTTCTAAAGCATCCTTTCTGCTTTAACAATGTTTACATAGCACTATTTTAAAGGAACTAGCAAAACAGTGTGATGCAGCTACAAGAATTAAATGTTTCTCCATCCCATTCAGAATATTCTCTAAAGATTTGGTTTTACATATTTTCTTAACCTCTGACTGGAATAAAAGGATAGATATTTAATGACAGGAGAACTGTCCTTGTAACTTGTCACAAGTTTACTGCTGCAGACTTGCACTACAATAAAAAGTGTGCTTTGCTTTGAGGAGTGAATGTAGTCATGTACAGAACAAAAAGGAAGGGGAACACGAAGGTTAAACCTCTTCCCCCCTATTCCCCAAATGATGGAGTTGTTATTTCTTGAAGAGTGGCAAATTTTAGATGCTGTAAGGAGGGAATATGCATTAAATTTTATTTAGAAAATGATTCACAAAAGTCGTCAATTTCCGATGTAAAATTTGCATCAGATTTCTAACGATAAACACATGAGCCTGGCTGCAATCCTTGAATAGGAGGATTTTTTGTCTCAGTCTTCTCTGTACCTGCAGAAATTGTAGATGCAAGTCTTGCTTTTGAGCAATCCAGCAACTAAATGAGCAAAACATGTCATTAGTCAGCTACACATTCATTTGTCTGTGGAAATTGCACATGACTGCTATTTATCACTATCTCATGCAACAATAGCAATTCTAACCCATGGTTCACGCACGCTTTCCAATGGAAAAGCTCCTGTTTTCCTTCTCTTGGCAGTGTTTTAGATTGAGGTCATGTCTGCTGAAAATGATGTTCTTACGACTTAAGAGATGATGATTGCTAAAGATGTAAAGACCATAGGGTTCCCAAGTACAGATGTATTTTTGCAGGGAACTCATTAATAAGGATTAATTACTTGTACCCTGAATGAACAACCCTATCCTGCCTAGTTTCCATGGATGTGATTATTTAAGTTACATCTTCACATTAGTCTGCAACATTTTTCACAAGATCCTTTTCTTGTTTAGGCTGCCAACCTCGAAGTTCACTCTGGGTTTTGACAATTAAGCTGAGTTTCCACCTGACAGCAGTGTTAACAAAGACGTTCTGCGCACTGTCTACCGTGACCTACAACTGTGCAATTTCACTTCCAAGCACACAGGATTGTGACCTTGATTTGAAGACCATTAGTTTTTGCAGGTATAGCTGAAGACCAGATTTGCCCTCCAGGCTTATTCTTATTGATGACGATGATGATCCCAGAAACATGGAAAAAAAAATGTAGTTAAGGTCATGAAATTTTTCAATAATCTTCCAGGAAGCAATTTGAGGCACAATGGCTATAAAAAACACCCAAGTTCCATCATAAAAAAGAGCCTTTCCATTTTTTTAGTGAAGGGGCTTGCTTTAAAAACTCTGCCTGCAAGTGTTACAGGTGATCCCTGCTTTAAGAGCAAACCATCACTGTGCTCTCACCTTGTGCTTCCCATCTCTATGGTAAACCAAAGGGGGAAGGAAAAAAAAAAAAAAAAACAAAACCAAAAAAAAACAAAACAACCTTAGGCATCTGGATAATAGCTAACCAGCCAAAACTGGGTGGAATAATGATCACTTGTTTGCAGGCAAGGAAAATTCTCTGCTAAGCAGACATCAAAGGTAATGCTGACCAAGATGGAAGTCAAGGAGAGGTGCCTCTGCATCTGTGGCTCTGGCCTTTGGTGCACCCTTATAAATTTTGACTCTGGAGCTTTCCCAGTTATGTTCCTGATAAAATTGAGTATATCACTTGAGTTCCTGATATACATTCCTTAAAAGGCTAAGATCAATCCTGGCAGGGAGTTCAGGAAACATCTGAGGGATGTTTTCCAAAAATCCCCCCTGACTTTAGGGCTTTCTCACAAATCCAAGGATTTCTGCAGTGGTCTTGGTGTTCATCTGCTTCTACTCTGCTTCCTGAACCCTGGCTGCTCCCCATCACACTGTCTTCCAGGGCACATAGGGGCACTGAGGCTGCCACAGTAAGGGATACAAATACATGGAAAGAGGATTCCAGTAGAAGGGGAAGGCTACTTAAATTTTCTGAGAAGGAAATTTGTCAAAAGTGGGACTGCAAATGGCATCACTTTAAAAATTGGATTTAAAAAATGGTGGTTTTTTAAATTAACCACCTCTTTTGGGAAATGCCAAATAAACTAAAAAAAAAAAAAAAAACAAACAAAAAAAACCCCAAACAACTCATTTCAACTCATTTAACTTTTTCTATATAAGAAGAAAGTTTAAAAATATGTTAACCCCCTTTTTTCCTTTACACAGGTTTTGATTTTAAATGGAACAATATATCTTGGTACTGCATGGTGAAAGCTTTTAACACTGAGAAAAACTATCAAGGTTAATATTTTTGCACCTCTTTTCTAGAGATAAGGAAATAGGATCCATTGCAGAGGGTCCAATAAAGATGGAATTGATGTGTTGATGCAAAAAAAATGCAAGTAAGAAGAAAGGAAAAGCAAAGACTGTCTGGATAAGACTAATGTGAACAGAGCCCTAAATGTGGTCACTACTGGTTGCCACTCATGATTGACAGTCAAGGTTACCTCAGCAGCTATTAGGATCTTCTGGTGAATACAGATGACACTGAAGCAATGTTGTTTACTGAGAGTCTGACAGGTTTCAAGGATAAAATACAAAGTGCCCTGATGAAGTCAACTGACAGGGACACCACAATTTCCTTGTCTTTAATTTTTTTTCTAATAAGTCATGATCTGTAAAGTAATGTTGACGCTACAGTAGTTCCTAAAATAGATGCCATTATGTTCATTAGATGCTTCACATCTGGATATCACAAACAGTAGCTGTTGTAAGTAGCGGGGGGGAGGGGAGAGGGAAGTAATTTTAATCTTTTTCTGGGTTTTCTTGATTAGATATCTTAGACTTCATAAGCATTTATTTAATTCATATTAGCATTTAACAGTCAAATGCCCTCAATGGAGAAAAATTACCCTAGAGGCAGCATAGAAATTAATGGTTATTCTGTGATAGATCTTCTCTCTGACAAGGACTTAAATATTGAAATTCTAATTTATTTATTATGCAGGAAGATGACATTTTATCCCTCCAACCATTTGACAGGAAGACACTATAATTATGCTTTTCTCTGGGTTCCGGTTTTCCCCTCTGTACCTTTTGTGAGAGATTATAAGAGTTCAGACTTCCAAACAGGTTTGCCCTTACAGCAGCACATTTGTAGTAATCAAAGCGAGTGCAGTGACTGGTTCTTTCTAGATCATTTCTTCAAACTGAAATTTTTTTGCCTTCACACACTGTTATGGAGATGACAGATGGCAATGTGTTTGTTAGGAAAAGTGGAGGTGACTTTAATGCACTCTCTGTACATCTCTATGCTTGCTCTATTATTAAGCTCTGATTTGTTCTGAGAGAGAGCACAAGAGGCAGTCACTGTATCAGAACACTATCTTGCAAAAATAGGAGTAGTGGAAATATTGCATGTAGTTGTGGTTCGTTTGAGTAATTTTCTATAGGAACATTATTATTACATATTGCAGTCAGAAACTGAGGACAAGGAAACACAACCAACTTGTGGCAGCTACATCATGTATGCAGCTATTCATTTATGCTGTATGAGACTTTTGATAATATTGTTAGTGGCTTATAATGTGAGCAGTGTGTCACATGCTCTGAAAAGGCTATGCAGCCTTATCAGTCCCTAAAGACAGCTAACTGCAAACCTCTTCTACTATTCTGACATTAACTTGAAATGCCAGTCTTACACATCAGCCTGGTCACTGGAGCTGTCATGTATAACTTACTAGCATTTCTGAAAACAAAACTAAAAGCCAAGTAAGAATTTGGAAGAAGACTGGCAAGAAATGGCTGAACTTTAAAAACATGAATTTTGTCGGGACTTGAATAACCACCAGGAAGGTGGAACACAAATATGTGGACGCTGGAGTAGCTTCCAAGCTGTCTCCCAGCCCTTGCACACAGCCTGCAGTGAGCACTGTGGGTCCTGGCTGGGCATTCAAATGTTATTTGAAGAGGAGGGTTAGCTCTTTGCTGCCATAGAGAAGAGGGGGATTGCAGGTTTCCCTGCTTTCTCACTGTATTCCTGCAACAGCAGCGGGGAAAAGGGGCCCCTTCCCCAGAATCCTGAACTGGGAACCAGTCACCCCCTCACTCCACAACCCCTGCACTGCCTCTGCTAATGCCTCCCACCCAGCAGAAAAGGCAGACCAAGGAAGTGGTGCTTGGTTGGACACTGAACAGCAGGGCAGCCCACAGTGTGCCTTGGCTTTTGGCTTAAATTAGCCCGGGGCATAAAACTGGGTGGGCATCTTGAACCATACAGGTGAGTAGGGCCTCTCAGAAAGCACATGCAGTGTTCTTATGGCCTGGCCTGGGAGAAATAGATTTCTCCAACTTTTAAAGTCACGGAATTGCATTTTAGTGGCCTCTCAGGATACTCCAGTGACCTTCATAGCTTGTGCTTCCAGGGCAAGTAGTGCACCATCTATTTATTCTGTGTCAGTTTTGGTCTAGAATGAGTTTTGTTTTCTTTTCTTTTATAAGGAAATCGATGTTTTTGAAGATGGCAAGTGGAGAAGCTTAAGTAAAAGGTCTGTTTGTATGAGAGGAAGATGAAGATGGCAGATAAGAGAAGAATTACATTGTTGTTTAAAAGACTCAGTTCTGCTTTCATTACAAACTCCTGCCTTCTGATAATATTAATAGGAGTTTTGAATACTCAAAGGTCAGTGGTTCTGTAGCTACAGGTTTGTATCTCCATGCACCCAAAGAACTAAGAATTTGGGGCTGTGTAGCAAATAACAAAAAATGAAATTATATTGCTCTGTTATGATAGAAATGCTGTGATTAAATGAGAACACTTTATCTCTTCACACCCTAACCCTGAAATATGAAGTTACTTATTAGTGGGGTAAAAATGAATAAAAAAAAAAACAAAACCAAAAAAAAAATAGCCAAATTACTGTTGCTATTACATTACCTTGATGTTTTGAGATGTGCAACATCGTGATTCTCTTGGGTTTTTTTGCACTTAATGGTTTTTCAGTATTTTAGGATAAATACTGATAAACTGCAGAACAGAGTATCTCAGAAACCTGTTGCCGATGTCCATATGTTCTGCAACTGTCCATATTTTTGTTATATGTATTTATTTAATCTTTTTTGTCTATTGAAACCAAATATACATACTCTGGAGCAATTCAAAATCATAATACGGCATGGAAGATCAACACAACAGAGTAGCTCTTCATCGGGAGACTGTGACATGAAGGGTACTGATTCACTTAAGGCAAGATGCAAATAATTATCTTCTGGATAGAAATTAAGAACCCGATTCTGAGTCTTCTGAATCTTTGTTTATTTGCTTTGGTTTCGTTAGTTTTGGTTTGTTTTATTGCAAATAAAAGAGGTTGGTTGGTCAGGCTTTTCTCAATGCTACAATTGTGCATAGACTATTTTTCCTGTTAGTGAAATTGATTAGATTCAGGTGGCTTTAAACTGGCATACATGTATATGATGAGTAGGACCATTTTTTATGGTTGTAGAACTGCCAAAAGTGTGTGACTGAATAAAGGGAGAAATCTACACACAGACATTACAAGTACTTATTTGGTTTAACACCTGCTTTTTCTAAGATATGTACACACCTTAAACAAGGAAAACAGGCATTAAGCCCTTTTTAGGTGTAGATAGGGGGTTTTTTAGCGATTATGATTTATTAGTCATATAAGCAATTTTTTTTTTTTTTGTAATTAATATGAAATATCAAATACAGTAAAACAACAAGATCCAAGTTGCACATGAAATTTTATGTGATTTTGAGTTTATGTGCATGGACATCTAGGACTCCTGCTGGCTGTTTTGAGAGAAATAATTTAATATTTCATAATTGGGGAAATATGTCAAATATTTCACTAATATTTTCAGAAGCATCTCTTTGATTTAAGAGCCTAGAAACTTTTCTAAATATAGCTTAAAATTTTTGCCACAGCGTATCATTACTTGAAATTGAGTGCCAAAGTATATAATTTAAAATATAGTGCTAAGCACTAAAAAGAATCCCAGAAACTTTCCTCTGGGCTCAAATTATATTAATTGTCTTATATTTTGCTAAATACTAAGTCTTACAAAAGACAAAAATAGATACAAATCTGATTTCTGTGTTTGCAGTGTAATAAACTAACTGAGAAAGAACATGTCAATGGAGGAGAACACTGGTGGCAAACAGCTTGGAAACCATTTTCAAATAGTTCTTTTTGTTAACTTTGTTGTCTGATTGTAGTTGTCTCCAACTTGGCAGCCAAGTACAGCTAAGAAAGTCAACTATAGGGAACAGATCAAACTTTAAAATAACTCTAATTAAGTTAAATTTGCCCAAATATCTATTGGTGTTCAATCAGGAATGAAATTGCTCTTCTACTAATAAAAGAAACTAACAAAACTAGAAAGTATTATCTTACTATTATGGAAAAATTAGAAAAGATTTTCCTGGAAAATTGTTTTCCAAGTATGTTTGGATGTGGAGTCCAGCAATAATGCATATTAAAGAGTAATTTATATTTTGTTGCATTTGCAAGCCAGAAAGCCAAGCCAACAGAGGCTGCCACTGTGCGTGTGCACGCACATACACGTGACTGCTTCGTGTGTGCTGCTTACCCCATCCCTCAGAGGCAGATCTCCTGCAAGACTTCTCCGTGCTTGAAAACTTGTCATGCTGCAGATCAGTCAAACCAAGGATCAGCATTGCCTCAACCATGCTGCTAGGAGATGGGGAGAAAAAATCTTCTTGTTGGTTGAGTCAGCACAGAATTTTTACTGCAGTGCAGAAACATGTGTTTTCCAGGTTTCAGCTAAGTATCCTTTGTGATTCTTCTTTTTCCAAAATGCAGTTGCCTTCAGCATATGTGTATTACTGCCAGGAAGACCCTGAAAACAACACCTGCACTGCCTCAGTTTTTATTGTTTTTTTTTTCTTTTCTTTGTTGTTTTTTTTTTTTTTTGTAAGAAACAATATCTATGATAGGAGTTTTACTTATTTTTGAATCTATTATGTGATGTGAACTCAGTAGCACATGCTGTTATCTCACTGATGATGAGAGAATTCTGTAACAAAGAACACACTATATCCACATCAATTAATAAAAAATGTTAACTTAAAAGTTTCTGTTTTGGGGCTATGCCAAAAACATATAAGAATGATGGAACCCTGGCACTCATGTTTTGCACTGGCTATCATTTTAGGAAAACCTGTAGGCGGTAAGCTATCTGGGTCAGGAAACACCATTTTGTCTGTCAGGCAGTGTGACTCAAATTCATTTCTGACTCTAAGCATCTGGAAAAGTAATTTGTTTTCTTGAGGATCTTTTCACTGCTGTGTGAGGACCTGAGACACCTCAGTTTAATTGCCCAAGGTTAGAGAAATTCATCTGCTTTCATGGCTGTTTAAAAATACAAATAATCTCATTCCTTCCATAGGAAAAAAATAGCTCTTCTGTTAGTATTATGCACATAAAGATTTTCGTGACCTATCATTTGCAACCTTATCCCTTCACTGCTCAAATATGCCTTGAATATTTGGCACTCAGATGACTGTAATTTCTTCTGCAATCGCTTTCCAACTCCCTTTAACCCCACACAATATTTTTCACTGGTAGAATTATCAGAACGCCTTTTTCCACTGCATAAGTCTTGTATTTATAGCCACTTTTTGGTCTACAAATAAAATGTAAACACCTCTGCAGTACAATGTTAAGTCTGTTTATCAGCTTAGAAGAAGAAATACAAATAGCACATTTGAGCAGAGAGTGTAATGAGGCATATATGTGCACACACAGAAATGTTGAAATAATTTTAATTTTATACTCCTATTTTTTTTTTTTTTATTTGGTAGTGTGAGGAAATATATTGGATTTGTGTGGCAAGGCTTTGGTAGTGGGGGAGATACATGGATGGCCTCTTTGAGAAGCTTCCAGAAGCTCCCCCTATGTCTGACAGAGCCAATGCCAGACAGCTCCAAAATGGATGGGATAACATAATTAAGAGAGGAAAATCACCTCTGCAACTGCAGGTGGAGAGAGGTGTGAGAATATGTGAGAGGAATAGCCCTGCAGGCACCAAGGTCAGTGTACAAGGAGGGGAAGGAGTTGCTCCAGGTTCCAGAGCAGAAATTCTCATGCAGACCCTGTAGGACCCCATGTCAGAGAAGTTGGTTGCCCAAAGGAGGCTATGACCCCTTTGGAAGTCTGTGCTGGATCAGGCTCCTGCCAGGACCTGGGGCCCCATGGAGGTAGGAGCACACACTAGAGCAGGTTTGCTGGCAGGACCTGTGGCCCTGTTGGGGACCCACCTCTGGAGAAGTTTGTTTCTGAAGGACTGCACCGCATGGAAGAGACCCGTGCCAGAGCAGTTCATGAAAAACTGCACCCCATGGGGAGGACTCACATGGGAGAAGTTTATGGAGGACTGTTTCCTGTGGGAAGGATCCCAAGCTGGAGCTGGTGAATGGTGTCATGACTCCTCCCCTGAGGAGAAAGGAGTGGCAGAGGCAAGGGGTGATGAACCGACCACAGCCCCCGTTCCCTGTCCCTCTGAGCTGCTGTAGGGGAGGAGGAAGAGAAAGCACAAATACAGGATGGGCAGGGAATGGACTGAGAGCAGCTTTTAGGAGAAAGACACAGGTGTGTTGGTTAATGAGAAGTTCAACATGAGTCAACAATGTGCATTTGCAGCCCAGAAAGCCAAACGTGTCCTGGGCTGCATCCAAAGCAGTGTGGGCAGCAGGGGAGGGAGGGGATTCTGCCCCTCTGCTCTGCTCTAGTGAGACCCCACCTGGAACACTGCATCCAGCTCTGGGAGCCCCAGCCTAAGGACATGGACCCCTTGGAGCAAGTCCAGAAAATTAACTCCATCTCAGCCAGACCCAGGCCTGGAGAAATACAAAGATCACTCTTCAATGAAAACATACGTCTTCATAAGTTCAAATGTGATGACACAGGGATGTTATGCTTATTTTAATTTCTATTGCAGAAATATTTTTGGTTTTGGGGTTTTTTTTCTTTTCTTCTTCTTACATTTTATTTTTTCCTGAATATTGTTGTTTGGACTGATTATATCATAGATAAGGTTTTCATACCGAACTATACTAAAAAGTGAACTTGATAAGATTATCTAGGACTTAAAAACACACTTTCCCTTAGGAAATAAGAAGTAGGTGATAAAAACCTTATGAAAATAGTGGAAAAAAGCAGAATGTGCTTTAACTGGAGTAGACAAAAAATGTAGAAAGTTGATAGTTTTTGAAGTTGTTGCTAATTTTGAAATTATTGCTCATACTTGGGGTTCACATGGCAAGTTTTTTTATTTTCTTGGTTTCTTGTTTTAATTGTATTTTCAATAATAAGGATTCTCTGACACAGTCTATTTCTCATGTAAAAATAGAAGAATTGTTTTCACTTATGCAGTGTTTGTCCTTTATAAAAATAGCCAATTCAAGAGCCCTGTCTGCCCAGAGAGATTTCATGAGTGTTTTGATGCTGTCAGAGGAATGCCAGCATAAAATCTTTGAGAAGTCTTAGAAGATGGATTACCTTGAAATTTTCTCTTTGTGTTTTGAATTTTTATCAGAGTATACTCCAGCTTTAATTTAATAACATGACATCTCTGGAATTGGATGGGAGCACAATAGATTCCAGATGTGGCATCTTTCAGTGTTTTGTTGGGTTTTTTTTTAATATCTAGAAATAAAATAAGTGAATCTTTGCCAAAAAAGTGATGCATAGACACATGCAATTGCTTTCAGCCCCCATTTCCCTCTCCTTTTTCCTTTCCAGCTGAGACAACCCAACCAGCACCCAGCATTTGTCTCCTTCTTGCTTTTCTGTTGTAAAAAGATGGAGGGAGAAAGTGCTCATGGTAGCTTTGATCTTGCATCCACAGGTGGAGAACTGACTTGAAAGAAGGCTCTAGGTAAAGGACATTCCTCTAAGATTTGAACCACATGCCCAGACAACCGTTCTACAGCATGACATAATTGCTAGAAAAGCAAGAAAAACTGTTCAAACCATTCAAGTCAGGGACAGAAGTTCTTACTGGTATTCATGATATATATTTTCACCCTGAATATTGTACAAATTTCATATTTATAATTGAAACAGAAAGCCAAACTGGTAATTTAAAAAAAATAATTATTTCCAAAATCCATTCCCTCCATTTCAGCTCACCATTGGAGGGAAGTGTCACTTTGCTGTTGTTGGCTTCGGCTCAAATCTTCTTATAAATTACGTATTTTGGGAAGTAATTTTTAGGTTGTAACAGGAATTTTTCAAGCTTCAAACGCATTGCAAAAAACCTTAATGATAATGATTACAAAATTCCATCAGCAAATATATATTGAGTCGTTTCATTGTTTAACAATTTTTTGTTCTTTTTCTCATAAATACCAGATGGCAGCTTTGTGCATGAAACCCACAATTAAACTTTAGTGTTTCAGAATGAAAGTTTCTGTCTGAACACATCAGCTTCTGCCTGAGCATCTCATTGTTTCTGGAGACTGATGTTAAGTTGGAGGACTCCAGTATCCAGAACACAAGACCATATTCAGTGAGGTTGGAATTTACTGCTCCTTTCCATTATACTTGCTCTTTGCACAAAGATGGGACATCTAATCATACTGTGTCTGCAAAGCATAAAAATAGTAAAAGAATAGCCAGTGATGGGTTGATAATTTGTTTGAACCTTGAGGTGAAAATTATGAAGATATTAACCCGTTGTCATAATAAATGTATTGCATTCATGATTAAGTTGAGTTTAAAAATTAAAATGAGATCATCGAATGGAAAGCTCTATAGCACCTGTCAGCAGAATCTCTTGGGGTGGCTTAGAGGATCTGTTATTGATCTTCAGGCATGATCCGTTTAATTCTATTACAATAAAAGTAATGGACAAATGTGGCTTTAGGGCTATGTTAATATTTCAGGTATGACTGAAGGAAAATACTGCTATTTTTACCCATGATCTATTATTCCTGAATGTGATAGGCAATAGGTATCTGATCAAATAATCACTGAGACAGCAAGAGATAGAATCTTTTGTCAAATCTAAAACATATCAGTAAATGTTCAATAGTATTCCTACTATTCCTACTAGAATAGAAAGTTTGTGTTGAATAGCTGTTTATTCTTCCCTTTATCCTCAAGAAATTTTGGTACAATGAGTTCTTGATTACAGTGGGAATATATACTGAGTCAAAGAGAATATTTAGTGAAAGAAATTGATGTGCGGATCTGTGTTTCTGATGTGGAAGTGGCTTGGCAATTCAAATTAGAGTCATGCAAAGCTTTGGGGTAAGTGTATCCTGTCTAAACCCACTAATCATCCAACTCACCACTATGAATTGCTCCAGACCTTGAAGGCTAATCATCTGAGTGCTCTTTTTTTGTCAAGAGAGTAAAAAAGAAGTTTCAGAGGGCAGCTGATTCTATCATCAACTGTGAAACTCAGAAACCTGATTTGAAAACCTTTCAAGAGCACTTGTAATTTCCAGCTACTTCTGCAGTGGTCATGGGTGGTCAGGGTGCATGAATTCTCTCTAGAAGCTTCCTCACTTGCTGGTGAAAACATGCTCTGGACTTCAGAAATACAAACTATGTGTATTTGAATAGCATACCTTTGAGACTTTTATGCTCTGCAAATAAAATCTGCTTCACACTCACTGTCTGTATCCCAACCTCAGGAACAACCTGTGACAGCATTTTATAAAAGAAGTCTTTTCATTTCCTTTCTACTCTTATAAAAACCACCCCCCACACAGACATGCACACAAAACCCCAACAAAACAGAAAAAAAACCAACCAACAAAACCCCCCAAAACCCCACCAATGAACCAATCAAAAAAACCCAACCAACCCAAAAAGCAATTAAAAAAAAAAAAAACACAAAAAAAAACAAAACAAAAAAAACCCCAATACAACTGTATGCTTGAAGTTTTGTTGCATTTCAATGACAGTGTGTACTGACTTGTTCTTCCTTGTATTTAATTTATTAATGCTTAATAGAATTCTTTGCTAAGTATTCTTATATCCATGGTGTCAATTTTCAGTCTTTTTTATTTTTTTTCTCTTTTTAGATAAAAATTATTATGAAGTTTTCAGAGAATTGAACATGTGTTTTCTTGTTAACTGTATTTTTAGCAACAAATCATGTAGCATAGAGACAGAACACTAAGGAGCAGGAATTTCACACTCTTCCCTCCTAAAAGTATCCTCATTATTCAGAGATTAATACCTTACTCAGGGAGATATTGAAAGCAGCAAAATCTGCTACCTGCCTTCTATATTCTAAATCAAATTGATGCTTTTAACAAGATTAACTCTAAATATGGGGCTTTGCTGATTCATTTAAAGCTCTGAAAGAAAGGATTGTCACTAATTTGATTGACTTTAGACTCACACACACACAAAAGAAGACTTTAAGCATCCTCAGAATGTATCATTGATGGAGAACCTTGTTCTCTAACTACAGATATATAATCCCTGACACTTCCAGAATATATCACTCCTCAGCAGAGGGATAATTTTAGCCAAACAAAAAAATAGTGTTCAGTGCAGAAGATGAGATATCTTCAAGCATAGGAAGGGAAGTAGCCTTTTATTTAAAAGTATATGGACTCCTCTGCTCCCAAACATAGCCCATCAGTTTTAGCACTGCCTTGCCACAACACACCTTTCCAGCTCCTGGTTGGAATCACCACCAGCCTTTTCACAGTACGGACAGACAGCTTCTATGAAAAACAGGAAAAAAGTCCCTATTGCTTTTAGTCAGAAAATAAGCTTCCAAGAACACTAACTGTAGCTCAAATTTGTATGCACACACACATCTGTTTCTGGGAGCAGGAAGACTGATGGTAGCAGAAGCAGCAGAAGGCTGTGCCTGTGAGTCACTTTTATGTGTAGCCCAAGGAGGACCAAATGATATTGAATTAAAATGATCAGTTACTACTATGAACACAACTACAATTAGGTAGATGATACTAGCAAGGAGATAAAGAAGTTTTCTCTAAGTGTACATATGTGTATATATGTGTATGCATGAATGTATTTTGTTACTATTATGTAAGCCTTGACAGGGGTTGAAGTTATGAAAAGGGTTGCCCATTTTAAGGTTAGCTACAGAGTTAATCTTGAAGTGATAAAGAAGCCACAGCCATGAGAGCTCCTCATGCACATGTGGGCATGGAAAGGATTGTCACAAATGTAGTTGCAGCAGTCCTTCAAGTCTCCCTGCACAGCCTCTTTTTTTTTTTTTTTTTTTTTCCCCGTCAGCCAGCAAGTGTCCCCAAAGAATGGTATAACTGCCTTTGCAAAGCGGTGATCTTCCAGGAACTCTTACAGGAAAAAGAATATGATAAAGCACGGGACTTAGCAACTGCTAGAGCTGGTGGTAAAAGCACAGTATTTGTGACAAGCAGACTGAGTACAGGTTAATGAGTTTCATATTTAATATGACTTTATTAACTAAAGTAGCTTGTTTCTAANATATGTATGTATATATGTATAATTTTATTTACTTTTGGCAGCTGGGTTGCGAGCATCTCAGGTGCCACACCGTGTGTTGTCACCCCAGCCCGGCTGCCCACCCGGCGGGTGACACACGGTGCCCGGGAGCAGTTCTCATCTGCGACCCTCTTTGCTCCCAACAGCGAGGCCTCGTCACACTTTGGAGGCTCCGCAGGCTCCCTCTGGTGGCCATCCGATCCCAACTATCCCGGAGCTGCTTTTCCAGGTAACCGGGCATAGGGAATGAAGATACAGCCTTGGTAATGAAAGATGGGGATATTTTAATTAAAAATGCTCTG
>VZRO01003192.1:447958-465390 GCA_013397915.1 Daphoenositta chrysoptera | reverse complement strand
TCTGCGACCCTCTTTGCTCCCAACAGCGAGGCCTCGTCACACTTTGGAGGCTCCGCAGGCTCCCTCTGGTGGCCATCCGATCCCAACTATCCCGGAGCTGCTTTTCCAGGAAACCGGGCATAGGGAATGAAGATGGGGATATTTTAATTAAAAATGCTCTGAGGTCATATTGACCATAAGAAACAGCAAGGGAAGAAATGAACACAAAAAAGCCTGGAGACAGGGAGATTTTATTCCTTTATAGTTAGTTTTTGCCTAACCTCTGTTAATGTGGGGAAATTTTTGCTGAAAATCTGGCAGCATAACTTGCTAAGGAAGAAACTCTGAATGAAGGACTCCAGCTGTGTAGTCAGAATTGGTTATCTAGCAGGGCCCTCTAAAAAATCTTGACTGAAGTAGCCTGTTTTTTTGAAGTTCAAGCATACAAAAATATCTCATTGAGGTTAACACTCTGGGATTTATTCCTAAATCTATCCAGGTGCTCCACTTCAGCCTTCCAGCTGCTGCAGAAAGATGAGATGGACAAGTGCAAAACACTCATGGTGTACGACAAGATGGCCAACAGCATAAACATATAAGTGTGTTGCATCTGGCCATAGCAGATAATCGTATTTCTTCATCCCAGCCCGAAACTAACGTGGAGCCAGAGCACCATGACACCAACACACTCGTCACCTGCTCTACAGTGCCAGTCACTGGAAACACTTCTTCGTGGGCTGGAAATCCTCTTGTGGCCCCACACTAAATCCTGTAACAAAAAGAAAGAGTTTAGAAAGTGAAGCATGATGCTGAAGTCACATTTATCCCTTTTCCTTTCCTTGTAAGCCATATTCTCTGAATTACCTTAGATGAGGCTATAAGGAAGCAGGTCAGTAACCATCAGATTTCTCTGGGTGTACCATGATGTGACGAGAAAAATGAATTCAGCCCTAGAGAGAGCAAGAAAGATTAGACATGTGTAGACGTTGACATAAAATCACACACACACATAAATATAATCTTCTCATTTCTTAAATATTTGATTATTATACTGTGTCAATAACTTCTGTACATTGAAATACAAGACCCACAGATATAAGGATTACCTTGTTGTAACAAATTAACTACTTACTTTTAGCACAGATAAAATGATTATAGAAAATCATAAGAACATCAGGTCCAACACAACCTTTGGCAGGACTAATGCTTTTCTTATTTACTTATTTTTTCCACCAGCACCAGATTTTTCACCTAGCTGACTTTTTCTTTCTCTGACTTAGCAGGTTTTGCTCAGCCCTAGGACTTAGCGCTCTATTTTTAGAATGGTTATTTTCTTATAAAAGAAGTAGGCACTTGAAAGGCCTGCTGCTGGATTTCAACACAAAACTTTGGTGTCAGGGTCAGCAGGTGAGATGAAGTCTACGACCTTCAAAGTTGACCTGCAACACAAGGTACACTGTGGAAATGCAAGAGGCCAGAGTTCTTACTTGAAAATCAGAGTCAGGGTAGACATGGAGCTTGTGATTTGATCATACTGAGCTTAGATCCTGATGCCAGGTAGGATTAAAGAAGCTTAAGAGCTGCACTGACTTGAGTCAGACAATGATAGTTTTCAGGGATTCTGTATGGCTGAAGATTATTAAATATCAGAGCAGTGAGGACACCCTGCATCTGCTATTGCAGTCTGCATGGGAATCTGAAGTCATGCAACTGAGGGCTTGTTGCCTTCTTGGTGCTGACTTCTTTTAAGCCTCTCTGTGCTTGGATTTCATAAGAAAATATGTTGCCCTCCCTTCCTTTGTACTGCCTGTTCCTAAAACACATAAGAGCTGCCATTCCCTTGGTTTGTTCCAAGATGTCTTTGGCTTCTGCCTGCAGAGGCAGTGCTGCATATGGGTGGATGCCTCTGGTGTGATCTCCAATTGCTCAGGGATTTCTGACCTGGCTTGCATCTGGGCAGCCACTAATGCCCTTGTCTTCACGAATTTATCACTGCTCTTTTTTTTAAACTCCTGATTTGGTCAGCTGTCACATATTGCATTGCAAAGAGTTACACGGCTTAGTCGTCCTTTTCACAAATGTAGTTTCTCTGGTTTCATTCAAATATTGAAAAATACAAACCAAGGAATCCAATTCTGATTATTGTTTAGAGTAAAACACATTTTCCTATTAATAAACTACCACATTAGTCTTAGATTTCAATCCATTCTTTCAGACAAATGATGCATAATATTAAAGGCTCATGATTTCATAACCAGTGAACAGATAGCCCTTCAGTGCCAGGTTCTAATTTTTTTAATTAAGAAATCCAGGTTCTTTCACTCTCTGAAGTAGTTCCATTGAAACCAATGCTATGAAATAGCATGTGAGCAAAAAATTAGAATGCACACTCATCTTCTTTATTTTGTACTGCTCTGCGACTCCAGCCAATACTTGTATAAGGACAGTAATAGATTTTACCGCACCTTAAAAAATTTAGATCTCCACATATGTGGATTCTTTTTCCTCTGTAGCTCTCAAATAAATGTTGAGATTATTTTGTTAAATACTTAATATTTTTCTGCCTTTATGGACAGACTTGAATTTACTGTGAGAGTAGAGAGGGCACCAAAGTAAATAGAGCTTTATCTTTCCACACAAATCTATTAAGAAAGTCTTCTGTTTCTCTGTTGCAATACCAAGAGTTATTGAATCTGTGTTGTGCTAGTTTACCTACTGCTCTAGAAATTTATGTTGGAAGCAAGACAATAGGTAGCCTCAGAGATCATGCAGTTTTCTCCTATTTTGCTCTTCACCGTGAGCCTCTTCACTTGTTAAATCATGATGGAGGGAGGAAGGGAGAAAGAGGACAGATCATTACTCCTTACATATGCTTGCTCTGGAACTACAACCATGCCAGACTGCAAAAAGAAAAAAAAATACTGTCCATTTTTTATCCCAAAGCCTAAAGGTCACACACTGCAGCAAACCTGGGAATTGAGTCTGTCTTCCAACCACACATCTTCTTCTTTAATCAGACTAAATTATTTTGTGTCCCCTGGGCTGTCAGTTTCCTACGTTTAAATAATACATGAAAATTCATATGAAATCTCAGTGGGTTTAATCTTCTAGTACTATAAAAATTCAAACCTGCTTTCCATATGTCTCTTTCAGAGATGTTTTGGAGTCTAGTCTCTCACTGTATGTGTTTCAATAGCAAGTAGAAATCATGTACTGTTAAATAGTACAAGCAAGCTGCTCACCCCTTTTATTTCTATTCAGATATTTAAACTCCAAGACCTAATCATGTCAGTTTAAAAACAAGCAGCTGCTTAAGTGCCCTGCTGAGTCAGACCTTGGTGGCATTCAAGGATTACCCAAGGTGTTTTCAAATAAATGTGCCACGTCTGACAGCCTGTGACTCAACTAAGCACAGCAATGGGAACCCTTCTTCAGTGGCCAGACTCCAAGACCATTATGCCACAACTTCTCCCTTTCTCCTTGGACAGATACATGTGATCAGAAATGTTGTGATGGGAAGATAGCATTCCTCCTAATCTTATTCTGACTAACAATTTCATTTATAAACTGTGTTCCTGGAGAATCATAACTGAAGTTGTGCAGTTGGAGTAATATGCAATGGAAAGTAGTTCAGACTGACAAGATAGCTTTAAATACAAAAGTACTTCAGAAGGACAGAGCACAGTTAAAATCCCACTGAAGTACAAGTCTAAATCTCTCTAAGTGCTGAGAGAGAAGAAAAGAAGTAGCTTGAAGTACTGAGGTCAATGATTAATCAATTTTACATCAGAAATAGTAAGACATGAAGGCAATTATGTGGCTAGTCTCTAGGGACTACACAGAGGAAGAGCATTCCAATATGCACCTCGTTGTTTTTACAATAATGCTGAAAGTAATTAAAATAAACAAAAACCAACAAAAACCCCACAAAACCCAAACACACACACATGTCCCTTTGAAACCCCCCCACAAAACCACCAATAAAAAAACTTTCGAAAAGTTCATAGTTTCTATTTTATGTCCTGCTGAATTGAGTGTAGCAAGGATTTTACCTTTTAGGGTATCAATATGAACACATGCTTACTAGGTCCTTAGTAAGGTTGTGGTAAATGTTCTTTGTGAAATTTCTGCTTATGCAAATGTAGTTATTGGCTATGCACACTTTCTGCCAATGATAATTTCAAATCAGGGATAATTTGGTCGTTTGTACACACAAACATGCATATGAATGCTGCAGGATTCAGGCTCAATTGGTACAGCACTACCTGTACTGTTGCCTGTCAGCATGGATTTTTCAGAGCAAACATGATGGAAATGAGTGTAAATGTCAGATCACAGAATGAGACTAAAGCAGTTTAAACTAAAAACCTATTTCAAAAAGTATCACAGTGGTTTGTATCAATTCATGTGTCTTTCACAGAATAAAATGATAAAATACAGGTGTAGTAAAGAATCTGAAATTATTTTCTTTACTTTAAACTGCAGTTTGAATTGATTTTCTTTGTTACTTTTTGTTTTCAGCCACATCATCTGATAGGAAAATAGATACCTTCTGCACTAAATGAGCAGTTGAATTCCTGTTTATGCACTTCTAAGATGTCTAAACTGACCCATGCAGGGTATTCAGCATTTAAAGGCAGTTCATGCTCTGTGTTGCTGCATAAATACATGAAATTCAAGATCTCCCCCCATTCCCTTCAACTTTGCCATGAATTAACTGGTCCCATTACAAGCCCTTTAACATTAGTTGTGAGGAGATTTTGAGATGTCACATTTTAAAAGCAAACCTTTTCCTTCAGTGCTTTCTCATTCAGGGCTTGTGTAGGTGTCAGGTCTGTTCAAAAAGGGAGCCTTACTTATGCAAAATCTGTGTCTATCTGAGATGGGGATTTGACTTTTATGTTCAAATCTGATGCAAAATGGTATAAAGCTGCATGAGTATGACATTAAGATATCTAACTAGAAATGACAATTTGTAGGTAAGTTATTGCGGAAGCTGGCTCATGCTCCGCTACCTCATACTCAGCAGAACTTGAGGAAATAGTGCCTTTTGAGATCAGTGATAGAAAATAAGCCAATATTTGACAGAAAACATGATGTAAAAAAGACTGGTCCAAATTATTCCTAATTTAATTTTTATTTTAATGTTTCTAATTCTGTTACCTTCTCTGCACTTTGGCAACTATATGAATCAACAGTTTGGCCTATGAACTTCCTTTTGAAGAGATGACCATTAAAGTATTCAGAGATCACTAGACTGAATATACATAAAGAGATCCAAATATATTCCCTGTCTCATTATTTGAGTCTTCCTGCCATTATCATGTATATTACCATCTTATCTGCTTTCTCACAGTTCTGATTATATATAAAAAATATATTTTGAATACCATGCTGACTCTTTTTTCACAAGGAGGTCATATTTCATATTCAATATGCATATGTTATTTTACATAAAATATGCAGAGTTTTTTTCTAGGTTTATATTTTTCATTATACACTGACTAAATAGTCTGTTTGCCACTTTGATTTCCTTTTCAAGAAGAAAATTGTGGTAGTTAGATGCAATATATATTTTTAAATGATCAGTACAGCCATAGGTAGACTCTTGTGAAGGCAGGCAAAGATGAAGAAGTGGCAGCTTTCTCCTTTCATGTGTTTGTTAGGTGAGTTGCACTGTTACCTGACTTCATATAGAGGCCAACTGTTCTGGCAGCTCAGACTTAAATCTGTGTCTTGATTAAAACCACTTTCATTTCCATTTGGTTACAGGAGGGAACATGTTTAAAAACTGTATTTGTTTCAAGCAGTATAGAAAATTGGCTAATATACTTTATTAGCTGAAGATTTATTTGACAGTGCCTGACATGTGACAATTCTGAAATCCTCCTAGCAAGTTGCTGCTGGAAATATGTTGATCTGGAAAGTCTCCTTATTTTAAACTGCAAATTGTCTAGATTCATAAGAATACATAACCTGATTTGTATAAGTTATAAAATGGAACCACACTACTTCTGAAGAAGAAATGGTCTTGAGAAGATCACAGTGTTGCTTGAAACATTGTCTTGTGTTTCAAGGGACAGACAAAGCTAGACAGGCCAGCCTTGATGAGTGATGGTATGAAACAAGTGCATAAAAGATTATGTAAACCTTTCCTCTTCAGTTTCTTTTGGAGGTGAACACTGACCAGATATAATCTATTCATGGTCAATTTTGTGATGGATGGTGAATTTATTGTTATTTTTCCTTGTATCTCCCCATGGAAGAAACTTTTTGATGATGGGCATAAGGTATTAACAGTGATAAGGAAGAGAATCAGTTTTTGCCTTCTTGCTTGTAGGCTTCAACATTGAAAAAAGTCTTGAAAAAAATAAACTTGAAAGCCAGAAAGAAAAAAACAAGAAAGAAAAAAAAAAAAAACAACCCTTCTAAATTCGCATCTTAATGCATCTGATGATTTATAATCCAACACCAGAACTCTGGGGAGAAAAACAGGCCCCAATGGCACACTGACATTTGCAGGGAGTGAGAAAAGAGAGTATACTTGAGGAAAATTGTTTAACATAATTTGGAAGCTTGCTGATCAAGAAAAGAAAAGGATTTTTATCTATACCTTGACCATTTATTTACTGAGTATTAAAAATGGGATGTAATAGCCTTTAATTCTCTGCATGTTATGCACTCACACACTGATAAATGATGTGACATTTGGAGCTGGTGCTAAGTCCTACATAATATAACAGACCTTTGAGTTCTTGGGGCAGTGTTCTTCCAAGAGTCTCTTTGATTATCTTTCTATCACTGTCTAAGTTGACAGAGCTGCAAATGTTATTGCTAGTCATAAAATTATCCAACCACAATGTCTGTCTACACGACCTGCAGTGGTTGTAAATGCCACAAATTGATTATGCACTGTGGAAAGAAGACTTATCCTTTCATTCCTTCTAACTTTATTGCCCTTAATTTAATTAACTGTTGCTACATGCTACAGGTTAAAAAGAAAGGCTAATATGTTCCTGTTGTATAGCTTCAGACCCAGAGCATCTCTGACGAGTCTCTTTTGACTCCTAAACTTTTCAGACAAAAAAAAAGAGTGTTGGCTAATAAATCTCTTTTTGTATATATCTAATCTTTTTCCTATTTCTATTTCAATCTTTCTTTCATGCCCTTCTACTCCCTGCTTACAGTTCCTCTTTCCTGGCTATGCTATTCTTCTATCTATAGCCAGTTTTCTGTCTGATATATAAGCATATTGGCTATTCCAAATAAATATTAGAGACCTATGATCAAGTTCATCCTTAATGATAAAGACTTTGGCTGGTGATTCAGTAGTGTTGTTCAGAATTACTAACACATGAGGCTCAGTAGTAATCCTTGAAATGTTATTGTTTGTAATTATTGCATCTATGGCATTTAAGCACAAAAGTGACACTAAGATCTTACTGGTCTTACGGCCAACCTGAGGAACAATGGCAGTATTGGAATTACTACTATATTTGGTCACTAGAAGGAGAAATATATTGAAACATACAAATTAGTATTGATCATACTAATTGGTTGATCTGGATCCATTCAAACAAATTACTGAAATGTTTATATCTGTACTTGTACATTAAAAAAATGAAAAAGCAGACTTTTTTTAAGGTTAATACATCAGGTGCCCTGTGGCAGTGAACTTTGTGTCACCCTGTGAATGAAAGATCTCACAAAGAGCTGGGCTGGAGAGCCTTGCTTAACAATACAACTGCAGGAAAGTGCTCCTAAGACCTTTCTTCTGCCTAAGTGTACCTCTCCCCTCATACATCCACTGTCCCAGTCTGCAACGGTCTATGATGTAACCCCTGAAAGCCTGTACCTTTGAGCTATGATTTTCCTGTGAGATTCTGTACAAAAGATAAAATAGAGAAATAGAGATTTCCTGTAAAGGGATATTATTACCTCACTATCTGCAGTACTCCCACAGCGTTTTCTATTCTCAGGACCAGTGCGGAGGTAATGTTATCCATTCATCATACACACTCAAAGTTTTGAAGGGATCTGCTCTGGCTCAAGATTCCTTAGCATCAGGACATTGCAGCTGCCTACTTACTGGCATTGCATTTTTTTCCCCCCTGTATAAAGTGTGTTTTAGTAGTAAACATAATGGAGTGCATTAATATTGACTTCACTGCATTTTATTAATTACAGAGAAACTATGACTTTGTTACTGCATATTATCAACAAGTTTTTCCTCTCCTCTCAGAAACAAGCCACCCCTGCCTCAGGGAACAGTGCCACCTACCACATCTCTGAACCTGTTCCTCCAGCAGAGAGGGGCTTAAAGAATTCATGAAACCAACCTACCCAAATATGAATTAGCCTCTAAAGGATATGAAAACTCAGCGGGGTATATGACTAGGCTGTTTAGCAGTTAAAAGTAAGTAAAATGCTCTGGTAAATGCAGCAGGATAAATGAGGTGGTCTGACAGAAATTTCTCACCAAGAAAGCCAAACTGAAAAATCCCTACCATTTCTGTCAGGAGTAACAGAGTACCTTCATTACATGTCACCAGGTAATCACCAGGTAATTGAAAATGCTTTTTCATCCCAGTTTTACAAACATGTTTCCATTAAAACAGAATTAACAGGACCAAACATATATGTATGAGCAGTTAATGATATTTTCTGGGTGGATTATGTGTACAGACAATGTTCACAGAATCACAGAAACATTTAGGTTGGAAAAGACCTCTAAGATCATTGAATCCAACCTTTTAATGATCCTCTACCGTGCCAAGTAGACCATGGCACTAAATCCTATGTCCAGTTGTGCCTCGGACACTTTCAGGGATGGTGACTTCAACACCTTTCTGGGCAACCGTTTCCGATGTTTGACTACCCTTTCCATGTAGAAATTCCTCCTTTTGTCCAGCCTGGGCCTCCCTTGGTGCAGTTTGAGGCTATGTTCTCTTGTCCTGTCGTTGGTTGCCTGGTAGAGGGCTGACCCTCACCTTGCTACAGCCTCCTTTCAGGTAGATGTAAAGAGATATAAGATCACCCTGAGCCTCCTCTTCTCCAGGCTTACCAACCCCAGCGCTCTCAGCCGCTCCTCACAGGACTTACTGTTCAGACCCTTCTCCAGCTCCACTGCCCTTCTCTGGACATGCTCCAGCTCCTCCATGTCTTTCTTGAATGGAGGGGCCTGAAACTGAACACAGGACTCGAGGTGTGGCCTCAACAGTGCCGAGTAAAGGGGGACAACCACGTCTCAGCAATAGTCCTGCTGGCCACACCATTGCTGATACAGGCCAGGATGCCATTCTTGGCCACCTGCTCACACACACTGGCTCATGTCCAGCCAGCTGTCGACCAGCACCCCCAGCTTCTTCTCTGCTGGGCAACTTTCTGGCCATTCTGCCCCCTGCCTGTAGCACTACAAGGGTTCTTGTTACCCAAGTGCAGGACCTGACACTTGGTCTTGTTGAACTTCGTATCTCTGGCCTGGGCTCATCAATGCAGCCTGAAGATGTTAAATCAGTACAAAATGTTATTGAAGAAAAGTACAACATAGTGTGAAACCTACTTAAGTCTTCATGGTTGTCATGAACGGGTGCATATGTGGTTATATCAAGATATGTTGTCGTAGGTGAATTCCATTGTGCTAATTCCATTGGGATAACTGGCAGTGGTAGATTCCTTATTCTGTTACACAGAACACCCTGTTACTAGACTCTGGTACAATGGAGCTGCATTAGTTGCCTGTTTCTTCTGAAGGTTCAGATTTCAGATATGAACCCTGAACATGAATTATCTGTCCTCTAGGTAAGTCCTCACAGAAGTTTTCAGGTAAGAAGCCTCTAAGATCCTTGCTGAATCCAGCCGTTCTGAGAATAATCAAAAAAATGAACAATATATCTTTAGACTTCAATTCCCCGGGCTGTCCGTTTGGATGCTGGGCACACAAAAATGCCTTCAAGGTAAGGATTGCAATTACAGAGCTAACAAGCCCCAGTGTACATCCTGTTCAGGGAATGCTGCAAAATTTTAAGTAATAGAAGTTCAAAATCAAAGTTATTATCCCATCATTATCCACACTATAATGTTCCCTTGCCAACAATAAGCCAAGATATTTTAAAAGACTATGCCTAGAGTAATATAAACAGGACACTTTTTATGCATATATAAAAGTGATATCCACAGAAAGGAATTAAATAGCAACAGTAATATAGACTTGAATCACACTCTCTTTCATAGTAATTTTAAAAGTTTATTTCAAAGGTATTTTTTGTAACTGAGAAGTAACAATGAGACTGTTCAGTGAAATTTAAGTTGAACATATTGTATTTTTCATGTAAACTTTCAGAAATTCAAATCACAGAATAACTTTCCTAGGTATACACCAAACATGTCAATTAGCGATTAGATGCTTGTCTGGTCTTATTGGATGAGAATTTTACCTTCTCTCTCTCTTTACAGATTGGCACCACTAACCTGTCCCCACTTTTAACTTTTCAGAGTTAATTGTGCTGTTGGAGAAATGTATATGGACATATATATTGTGCCTATATATAAAGTAGCTATACAAGGGATTTCTGGATGTACAGAGCCATTCACTTTTTTTAAAATCAAGTGTTTCGTTTGGTGATGACATAGAAATTGATAGTTACTAATGTGGGGGCAGTTCAATTGCACATGAGTAACTCATAGTAAGATGGCTGATAATAGAGGACAAAGGATTGCCTAATTTTCAGGAATATTTAACTGAATATTTTTGCCCTCAAGCCTGAGAGATGGATGCTTAAGAGAGGAAGAAATCAATTAGTTATGATAATCTCAATAATTTTAAGAGAAATAGCAACAGAAACAGGATCTAAAAAGCGTGACATAGGGAGAAAGAAAGCTGAAAGGAGGAATGCAGTGTGTGTCTTGATACATGCAATTACATCCCAACAGGAGGTTGCAGTGTGATAAATTGTATTCATCACCTGTTATTGATTGTTTCTCCTGTCCTCAGTTCACTAATTCATCTCAGCCATGACCACTTTCAACATTTCAAAATCTTGATCAGCTTTCCAGGGCCATGCGCAGAGGTAATATTAGCAGTAAAATCAAAACAAACACATGAAAACTCAATTTTATGTCAGTTAAGCTGTCAAGAATTGTGGGTTTGGCACTATTTTGAGCTCTCGGGAAAGTGTGTAATGGACAACAGAAAATTGGATGCACTGGTAAGAGTAGTAAAGCGAGTGTTTGCCTGAATTTGGAAGAGAGGAAAGAAAGGCTGTTTAGCTTTAATTTAGATAAATAAAGGTTGTTTGGACTGTTCTTCAGACAAGGGATGCATGGGAAAAGAAATGCCTTTCTATGATTCTACAGCTTGTTGCATCTTTCTTTCTCGAAGTCATACACTATAGCTGTAGACCATAGCTTCTGTCGTCATTCAAACAACCTGGATCCAGCTTTATGTACCAACACTCCTCTTCAAGACACATATATGCTTTCTGCTGAAGTTGGCTTACTTTCAAATGGATCCAACTGAATCAGTGCAATGAATGGTGAGCCCCTGGGTGAGACCCCGGCTCCAGTTAGCAGGAGGGAAAAACAGATATGGGAAGGATCTCTCCTGCAATGTGCATCCCATCTGTATGTGGCAGTAGCAGCAAGAATGCCCTTCCGAGACCTATTATCTGTAGAGTAATTGAAGAAGGACAGAAAGGTTACTTTTCAGCCTCCTTAGCAGTCTCCTAGAGCAGCCTGTTATCCTGGACAGTTTTCTGCTTGTCTTCATCAAGAATTGGACTTCTTCCATAATCTGTCTTTGATCTGAGCAATCTACCTATGGCTTGGTGAAGTGTTTAAAAAGTGGAGCTAGTACAGAAGATTTGAACAGTGTTTTCATGAATGTTAGGGACTGGTCAGGTTGGTAAAGGTAAGCATGTGACTTAATCCTTCGCTGGAGCAGAGCCACAATGACAGACTGAAAAATAATTTGAAAATAAAATTAAAAGGAATTCCATTGGCACAAAATGTGACTAAATACATGCTAACACTAGAACTGAACTCAGAATAAGCTTATATCTCTGGATAACTTTCAGAGCTGCTTGAAAGAGTAGATTCAAATTAAACAGAAAAGCACAGAAGTAGTCACAAACTCAAGGACTTTTCTTGTCTGTAGTTTGAAGGAGAACAGCACGTCAGCATAAACAGAATTCAGGAAATGTCTTTGAATGAAAAATTTTAAATACACAGATCAACTTCTCATCCATGTGAAAGCAACTAATGTAGCATGCTTACAACTTCCAATATTAATCATTTACATGTTTGCAACTCCCATTCATATTCAGTTATTTCTTTTAGTTATATGAAATGGAGGGGGGGGAATGTATTTACACTACAAAGGATAATCTGTTAAATGTCTTTAACAATAGATATCCTTTTTTTAGTAAAGGAGTAAATATTGCTTCAAGTAATTTTTAACTATGAATTTCTGATCTTTGTGAGCTTTGAACACTAAACTCCAACCTGGAAAATGAATTTTCAGTGGAATTGAACTTCATTCCCCTTTCGGCTGACACACTTTTGCCTGCAAAAAGACCTGTGGATTTTTATTGTTGTAACTTAGCAATATTTTTTATCGCCAAAATTATATTTTTGAAATTTAATTCTCAATAGGATATGTAATTTATTGCATGCAGCAGATTGATCACTGTGCTTCAAGAAATTACTCATAGCTTAAGTATCCAACATGACTTTATTTGATTCCAAAACAAAAAGGAAAAATCATTGTAATCCTTTCCTCCTTTCTTGCAGTTCCACTCAAAGGACAATTTACAATCAAGTCTTTATTATTCCAGTCACTTAATTCCCAATAGGAGTTAAAGAATGAAATGGGAAAAGGAAGTTTAGGAGAAAAGTTATTTGTTAGAATTAGACACATATCTAGACCACTTAAGTTGGATTTCCTCAATCTTATGCCAGCTGCCATTAGGAAACAAATAAAGAGAATAGGCCAAGCACTTAGCACAACGTAAAAAGCCAAATAAAATAGTAAGTGAAAAGGAAATGGAACTACTATAAAACATATATTAAGGAAATGTACTTTGCCAGCCCCAAGGGCCAAATTTTCCCCAAGAAATACACTCCTAGAAACCAAAACCAGAAGCCACAAACAAAGAAAATGAAGGAAAACCCAAGCTCCTCAATTTCCCACAAATGGCAAGGTAGCCATTATATCAAAATGTGCTCTTTCTACAAACTGCAAGCACTTCTTACGAAGAAGACAATAAAATCACAGCAGCATAACACTTTTGGAGTTTAACAATTATAAATAACCTTAGCAAGATTGTTTCTTTCATTCAGTGTCATAGCAATGCAATCAGTCAATAGGAGAAAAGTTACACAGATTTATTCAGACTAAGGAGACAAAAGACAATCCAGTACTGAATGACTAATATAGATTTTTCAGAAAAATATGATATGACTTCAAATGTACTTTTATGCTACATTATACAATATAACTATTATTCAGGAAAAACTAAGAAAAGAGTGAGAAGATATTTCCAGATATAGATGTATTTTAAAGATTAATGAACTGAAAGATCAGGTTAAAGCAAGGGCACATTTACTAAGTAGTTAAATGTTCATTTATATTAAGTGTATTATAAGCAGGCACAAATGCTGAAGAGATGAACAAAAGATCTTTAAAAAGCCTCATTATGTTTCAATCTTAGGGCAACAGGAGAAAATTTTCAATCGTATTCTATCTGCTTTTGAGCTTTCTCATCTAAGGTGAGAGATTTAGTCACATTTATAGACTGTTTTCAAGACAGCCTACCAAGAAATGACCACAGAACCATCCTGTACTGTTATATTCTGTCCTTGGCATTTTCAAGTCAAGACCATTATCCTTGACTTTCCCTAATCTAAAGAAAGTTAAGTAGTGATGTATTTGTACTTGGTATATTTTTATCACATCCAATACAGGAATTTTATCTCTTTGCCCTAAATTGCCCTATTCATGCAGTTTCTGGAGTAGATTTCTAGATTTCTTTTCCCTAAGAATGAAGACAGCTTGGTAGGGTGAGGAGTTGGCATGACAGAAATTGAATGTTAGCACCAATAATTATAATTGAAAGGTGTTACTTCGACGACAGTTTTCCACTTTCATGGAGGAAAAATAAATTCTGTGATCAGCTGTTTAATTCTGAAACAGGGTCCTCGTATTTTCACTTATATTTGGATACTGGAGCATGAGAAAAGCAAGCCAATCTCAGTTCTATCAAAAAAGACAGAGATAGTTCCAAAAAGTCCTTTGGTAGTGAAGAATATAGGAGGAGTTTTCAAACTGAATGAAAACCAAAATATTATTTTTGTAAAAATGTGATTTTTAATTTTTTTTTAAATTCTTATCATATGGAACTAACAGTAGAACAGTGTCTCTACAGAACACCTCCCTAAATTCTTATTTTCAACGTTATTCAAAGGAAAATCTACTTTCTGGATGTCTCATTTTAGTTGATGTTAAATTTCTTGAATAATTAGGACCAGTGTCAACAACTTCCACACGGTTATGTTTACAAGAGCACAATCAAAACTGGAGTGTAGAATTGTCACATGGACCCTTTGCCTATTTTCATAGCATACTTTTTGTAAAGAGGTAGAATATAGTCCAAAAGATATTTCATTCCTTCTGTGGGGTTTGCAGTAACCACAATTGCAACCTACAAAATTATAGGTGAAGACACATTTCAAAAAGTTCTCCGAGTACCTTTAAAAAAAAGTGTGTACCTTGGATGTTCATTTAATATGTTAGAACTAGGATTCTGAGACAGAAATATGTGTTCAGTTTTTATATATTCCCAGTTGGGAGAGGAATATGCATAAATAATGCAAATAAAGAGAAGGCAAATTACGTATGTATTAGCATTCATTTAATTGTGTGTTTTTATTAGCAATATATAACCTTTTATTTGTTTGTCTAAACACATTAACAACAAGAAATTTAAATAAAGCTCAAAAAGGGAAAAAGGGGTTTTCATATTAACTTTCCATAGGAATTGTGCTCCTAAGTTTCTTTGACCCAGATTCTCGTGAGTATTCAAGTAGGTGAACTTGAACTGATTTAAATTACTTCCATTTTTTTTTCAAGGATGAAGTTTTAGATGCTTTTGAAAACATCCAGAAAGATTGCCTCTACCTGTACTATTCTCTTAAATTGACTGTAAATGTGATATGCTTACATATCATGCTCTTAGCCCACTTTGAAACTGCCTCGATTTTTAATTTTATGCACCAAAAAAAATTTGAATCCATTTTTATGGATGGCCCACTAAAACTTTCAGATGTTTAATGAAAGAAAGGACTATGTTGGTTACTAAATGTTCAGCACATTCACAGTCATTTTTGACAGGCTGAAGAAGTGTCAATCAGAAGTGAGGTCTGTTTTAATACTACTCAGGTTTCAATTACTTGGTTTGGCCCAGAGGCCTTTATTGAACCTGAAAATGCTGAGTACTTCATGCTTTTGCAATGGATTGACAAATTTGGTATTCCATCAACAATATGGACAGCCAGTGAATAGAAGTGGGAAGGAGAAAAATGGAGTTTGGTCACCCATGTTTTTGTCTACATTATAATTGTTATTTCTAAATGAATAATTAAAATCAAATCTGTAGATCTCTAAAGCAGGAAGTCACTGGAAGTGAGTGTCTGATTTCTTTAAGCTGCTTGGAAAATTTCACCTTAAATTTTTCTTCTCTCTTCAGAATTGCTAGATGAAATAAAAATTCAGGATCAGCAGGTCCAGTGGTTTTTTTTTTTTTTTCCATTTATAAAAACCTTTCTTGCGTTTTAAATGATAACTTTATTTGTGCAGTTTCTATTTATTTCCTGCTTCTTCTTACTAGTGGATGCAGGTCTTATTTGTGTGGAAAAAGATAAATGGCTCTGGCCAAGGGCATTGGACTAAGGTCTCTAGCAGATTTTGGTCTGTTGCCCAGGAGTGGAAATGGATTACCTGAGCAGTGTAGAAAATATTCCCAATTAGTACAGTGCATAAACTTTCACTGCAGCAATAAGATCCACTGCAAATTCACAACTTCTCTTTAGAATCTTCTTGTTACTTCGAGGGAAGTAACTACTTATCATTATTTTCTTTAAACATAATGTGGGGTTTTGTATTTAAAAAAATAGCAACTTAGAGTTTTCTGAAAAATATCAGAAATAAAGGACAGGTATATATACATTTCCCTGACTTAAACAAAAAACTGTGCCAGAAAATCCTTTTAATTGATTGCTTAGAAAATGAGAATTGCTCTGGGAAATCTGGACAAATACCTAAAATTTTAAAAAAGGAACCTGGGTGTCAGTATTTCTTTTTGTCTAATAGTTTCATGTCGCTCAGAAAGCTGATACTCTGTTTAGTCAGCACTGCATTTCAGGCGGTCTTTCTTCCAAAATCTGTGTCTGCAATCAGACTTGTGGTATCACCTTGGATTACTGTTCATATTACATAGCACTGTCATAACCAGGATGCCTCATCTGCTGAAAGTCCTTCTTGATTCCAGTGGGATGAAGGAAGGATAGCCTTCTAGCACAATAATGTGATGTCTGGCTTGCCATTTAGTCATTTATGTTATGTGGGAGAGAGACATATCCAGATTCTTTTCAGATCAATTTGGTGTTTTCCTTTGCATCTCTGTTTCTTAACCATGAGAGTCTATTTTGGTAAAGAGTAGCTGTGCTTCATTAATATCAACAAATAAAAAATGTCATACTTGAAATATTATGGAAAAATCAACTACATAAATAAGAGGATTGAAAGATTAGAAGTTTAGTTACTTTATTAGCTATGTGTTACTATTACTATTTATTCCTTTTTAACTTTTAATAATAAGAACATTAAGAAAACTAGACAGTTCTACTCTGTGGGTAAAATACTTGTAGTATTTTAGTTGTGTATTTCATTGAAGCAAATACGTTCTAAAACAATTATCCTCTGCTCTAAAGCCTTTATCATCATATCTATTCTACTGCACTTTTACATTAAGAAACTAAATTGATTCTGGAATTCATCCAGTCTAATTTTCCAGTAAGTGGCAAACAGTATGTGTCTTTGAGCTTCAGTGAAAAGTGTCTGAATAGGAAGCAGTGCAAGTCATCACCAAGACAAACATTGCCAACAGTCTTCATATGTTCCAAGAGATAAGATGTCACTGTTCTGCTTTCTGTTTTAGGGACTCTTGTTAGATTTTGAATAAGACAATGATATGATTTTAGCAAGTTCTTCTTCTGTAAAACTTAAAGGAGGCTTTAACTCCATTGAACAGCATAAATGACCTCCTGATACCTGATTTTTATCAGTCCTGATGCTTACTAGTGCTTTAGCTAGCCCATTACTCCCTGCTCTATTATATTTATTTGCTTGTTTCTTATAAACTACACAGAAATGTGGTACAAAAAATCTACAATCAAAG
>VZRO01003192.1:410445-447924 GCA_013397915.1 Daphoenositta chrysoptera | reverse complement strand
TTTTTAAATTCCATTCCTAAAATCCATGAACTAGTCAAAAACAAAACATGAAGAAGGGGAGGCAGAGGAGAGTTGATTTTCTAGTGATAAACTCAATTAAAGAAAAATTTTATTCATAGTTAAAACAAAAGATAATGAATCAACTTCACCCTTCTGTTAGGAAGATTATATTCAATACTAATTCTGTATTTAACAAGGCAGTTTTATGACAGTTGTTGGTCTCTGTACAAGGATATCTTCCTACACAAAACAACAAAGAACTAACACAGTAGACTATAATAACCATCTTACAATATGACACTGTAGTTAACAGTTAAACAGCTTCATAATGTGCACAAGATCCTTCTCATTTTGGCATCTAATTTCCATTAAAACAAAATGTGGAGTTAAGCACCTGTAGTTTAGATAATCATGACAATGTTACGCACTTCTTTGTATACTAAAGAAATGCTTAGCTTCTTAAGGTTCAAAGTAATTTCTCCCAGGCCAAATTTAAGCACATTCAGAAATCTCAGTATGTTTGAGCCCCAAGTAAGTTGTCTGCTTTACAAATGCTTTGAGGACACTTTGGGTTAATTTAAGGAAGATATATGTACAACACACTTTGCAAAATACCCATGCCTCATCATTATGCATTGCATCCCATTACTGTTCCAAAAAGGAATAGCATATAAACTATGATTATTGAGGAAAAAAATAAAAAAGCAACTTTTCTTGCCTCTATTTGCTTGGGATTACTACACCCTTCTTTCAGGCAGTTGTAGAGAGTGATAAGGTCTCCCCTGAGCCTCTTTTTCTCCAGGCTAAACACCTTCAGCTCCCTCAGCCACTCCTCATAGGATTTATCCTCTAGATACTACATCAGCTTTGTTGCCCTTCTCTGGACACGCTCCAGTACCTCAATGTTGTTCTTGAATTGAGGTGCCCAGAAGTGGGCACAGTACCTGAGGTATGGCCTCAACAGTGCTGTGTACATGGGGACAATCACTTCCCTGATGCTGCTAGCCAGGACAATACAAACCAGGTGACCACTGGCCTTTTTGGTCACCTGGGCATACACGGGCTCATGTTCAGCCAGCTGTTAACCAGCTACCCCAGGTCCTCTTCCATCGGGCAGCTTCCCAGCCCCTCTGTCCCCAGCCTGTAGTGCTGCTTGGGGTTGTTGTGACTCAAGGGCAGGACCTGGCACTTGGCTTTGTTGAACATCAGGCTGTCAGTCTTGGCCCCTCAATTCAGACTGTCCAGATCCCTCTGCAGACCCTTCCTAACATCCAGCAGATCAACACCCCCTCCCCCAGATTGGTGTCATCTGCAAATTTACTGAGGGTACATTCAATTCCTTCATTCAGATCACCAGTAAAGATATTAAACAAAACTGGGTCCAAACACTGAGCCCTGGGGAACTGCAATAGTGACTGGACCACAACTGGATGCAGAGCCATTCACCACCTCTCTCTAAGCCTGCCCATCCAGCAAGTTTTTAACCCATTGAACAATGCTTCTGTGAAAGATGTGGGCTGCCAGTTTTATCAAGAGGATGCTATGGAAGACAGTATAAAAGGCTTTGCTGAGTTCAGGTAGACTACATCCTTAGCCTTTCCCTCATCCACCAGGTGGGTCACTTGGTCATAAAAGGAGATCAGGTTGGTCAGGCAGGAGCTGCCCTTCCTCAGCCTGTGCTGGCTGGACCTGATCCCTTGTGATCCTGTATGTGCCATGTGATCACACTCAAGATGATCCTTTTCACAACCTTGTTGAGCACCGAGGCCTGTAGGCCCAGACTGACAGGTCTGAAGTTCCCCAGATCTTCCTTCTGTACAGCATCTAAAGCTCACTCTTGGACTTACCCCAGTCACTGTTGCTGCTGCTGCTTGTCCTACCTCGCCTCAGTCTGTTCTGAAGGGATTGTGAATAGGTGTGGTATCAGAAAATAATTTCTTTAACAGTAACTGTCACCTAGGTAGGCTTAAAAATATACTGTAGAAAAATCATGTCTAAACATGAGTTACCCTTGAAACCCTAATCTCATCCATGAATATGCAGAAATAGTATTTAATAATGTTGCAATATTTTGAAAAAAGTGCATCTCAACTACTGTGAAAGATGCTCTGAAGCAACCTGTTTGACTTGAATTGTGAGAGAGCTAAGCTGCACATGCACAATATTTTCTGCCCGTAGGTGTGCTGGACAAAAGTCTACCACTTTCTAGTTCATTCTGCACTGTCACTGCCACATTCTCTTGAACATTGCTTTTGCTGGATGAGATGCTTCTGCAATCACTTTCTAAACTATTTCAAACAAAAAATGCCATGATAGCAAAGATCACCTTTGAGACTGTTTAAATTAGTCCATCTTGTTTTGTCCCAAAGAGAGCAATCACTTGAAAATTCTCAAAAGGATAGAAATTTTTGAGAAGCAGGCAGTTATAAACAACTGAGAAAGCAAAGGCAATGATAACCATTTCTCTGATACCATTTCAACTAGAAGTCAACATGTGTCTCCAGCTTTAGGCTATAATACATATATATTTAGGCTGGTCTGCTACTAAGATTCTTGATTTCTGTGTCTTTGCTAATTTTATAAACTAACAGATGCAGTTAGCAAAGACAGATATTCTGAGTGGACTCTGAAATGTCATTAAATCAAAGATGTGAAAGGTATCTGGACCTACTATCCCAAATAAAAAAACTTGTGGGCAACACCTCCAGCCCGGACTGGAGCAATAACGATTTCACAGAGGGTATTAGGAGGAAACAAAGCATTTGTGTGGAATTGAATAGAGGATTTGTCGTCTAAAAAAAATCTCTGTTTCAGAACTCAAACTTCACAGATAAGGTGAGAATTGGCAAATTGAGAGAGATATTCTCACCTATAACTAGCAACCAAAGCTACAGTAAAAACAAGCAGGGAGTAGATATCCAAATAGGACTCAAAATGTAATGAATTCTCCTTAGGCCTCAGTACAAATGATGATGCCGAACACAGCACCAAATGTGCAGTGACAAATGGAAAAGATGAAATTGCAAGGTGGAAAAACTGGGGAAGCAGAACTCAGATAATTAACTTCTGAAATCATGGTAAATTTTATAATCTTGACTCACAGTATTGTAAGATATCTGGTACAGGAAATCTAGTTTACAAACATTTTGAACCATTCACACTAGAGGAAATGGGACATGTATTTCCATTCAAGAGCTGTGATGTATAAGTGGAAGAAAAAAAGCCGAAGTGTCAAAGGAAAACAACAGATATATTTCAATAGCTATTCCACAGCTAATAAATACTGGGATCCCCTGTACATCAGGAGATTCCTGAATCACAAATTTTATGAGTTAAAGTAAACAGAAGTATCACAGCTTCCATGTCCTACTTTTTAGCTCTTTCCTAAACACCTGCTTTTGTCTGTCAGTGAGGAGCTCAAGAACTAGACAGACTTTTGGTGACACTTTCTACAAGTCTTTTTTTGTTCTGTTGGAAAGTAAGGAAAAGTCGTTATAAAAGCTACATTGGAACAGATTAACCATTTATTTTTGCCTCATGAGACAGCAGATTTTCTAGCTACAGGACCTGATTCACTTGGTGAGGTAGGAAGCTTTATTACTAGAGAGGATGATTGGAATATTCTACAAGTAGTCTGACCCTGAGAACTGGAGCCAAAGCTCTGGGAAGAAATGTAATAATGCAGAAAGCAAGGCTGCTCACTTGAGAGCTAACACAAAATTTATGCTCTGAACTGCAAGTTCATCAGCTGGAAATGACAGAGGATAAAGATATGGGTGTATCCATCAATCACTAGCAGCTGCAGAAGGCAACTATAGATTTTGGAGGCCCTCAATCAGAGAAAATAATTCCACTAGAAACAGGTAAATATTAGCATCATCATGCCAGGCATTAGTAAGGCACTGCCTGGAAACACAGTGTTCAGTTCTCATCACCCATACTCAAGAGAGATGAACACAATATGAAGCATACACATAAAAGATGTCCTGAAATATTCAGAGGAGTGGAGAAACTACTTCAAACTACTTCATAAGAAGATAGCAGAAATGGATTTTTGGTTATGACAATCCTCTGTATAAATATTACGTTGAAATAAATGTGAAGACAGAGATCAATTAATCCAAGGAAAATATAAATCAGAAGTGAATTCTTTAAATAGGAAGTTATCCCTTACTATCATCAGTGGTGCTAAATTCCAGATCTAATTTTCAACAGCAACAAAAAAAAACTCTGGGTAGTGAAAGGTAGAACTTAATATCTGATTAAGAAAAATTTAGGAGTCAGTTATTTGTGATGTCAAGAGCCTTCAATCAGTTACTCTAGGAAGCAGCTCCACGGTTGTATTTCTATGTCAGCAGATAAGTTGGAGCTGGAATAAACAAACATATGAAGTGAGATTAGAATGGGAGAATACTGACCATCTGGAAATGCCAAACACTTTAATAGGACCTGATTAAAGCTTTCACATTAATAACTGTCATTTCTTGGCTTAAATGGCTTAAATTGAACTGTTCCTTCCAAATTTATTGAAAACATAGATAGTCTCTTACTGGGTCATGGTAAGAACATGGACAGGAAAGCAGTGAATGGCCCTTCTCTGCTGATTTGCAGTGAGACAAGACTAGAGAGAAGGAAGTTAACTTGCACCAGGAATGTATTTTTGTTCACACTCCAATAATACAGTAAATTTCAAGTCCTTCTCCCACAAGAGCTGTGAAATGACACAGACATGGTCCCAAGAGCTCAACATATATTTTCATAGGATGAGAAAATTCATAAAAAACTGTGTATAAATCATGAGCAGGAAAAACTTGTTGTAGACTTCCCTATAAATAAGTCCTACTGATATAAGCCCAGTGCAGTAAAGTATCATTTAACTGATTAATAAGTACTTTATACTACCAGTGATTTCAGTACTAAATTTTCTCTTTACCTGAAACTACCAAGGTCGTGCAATTAAAAAGGGGCAGACACAACTGAAATGCCATATTAATGCTTACAGCATTTTAATAGACTGTAAATCTGTGTTCTTGTTAGAATCAGACCTTTAAACAAGGACTCTTTATTGTTGTTTATTCCAAGGAACTAAGAAGAATGTCGGAATTGTTACCTATTAATGAGGCTTTAACAGAATAATTCAGTGCAATATCATTAGGGAATAGATTTACATTCAGAAGTATTTTGTGTTGCCTTATTTGTATGTTATTAAAGTTAGCAGTAAATGTAAGTCAGAAAGCAAATTTTTGACTCAAGAAAGATAACTACCACCACAGCTTTACCGCAATTGACTGACTCACACTGAAGAACTTTTATTTTCCAAAGTACAGGTGCAAGTTTCTTCATCCCAATCACAAGGGCTACGTATTTGTACAAGTGGATGTTCTCTGGAATAGAGCTGCCTTTGAAGATTACTTATATCATTACCTAGGAGATCCACCATTTTAAAGTATTACATTAGCTAAACCTTTCAGGGAAGTTTTAGACATACTAGAAAGTTGAATGAATGCCTACCACATTTTTCACAATCATCAAAGTTCCTAATTTTTTACTGAAAATAAGAGGAAAAGAGAACCAATGTAGGACCAGATTCCTCTGAGTCCGTGTGACTCAAGGATCCATATCTAAATTTTTAAAGCAACTTAGATTTCTAAGTTCATTTTAAAATTACAGACCAATTATGTGTTTATGAACTTAAGGAGACTGAAAGGGGGCCTTTATTTATCAATTTATTTAAATTCCAAATAAGTTAAAGGTGTTCCAGGCTTTTTTTCCAAGTCCTGCTCTTAGTCATATTTTTTGGTTTTCATTACTGAAGCACTAATGCGTAACTCTTTTCAAAGACCAACTACAAGATCTTAGGTCTTTCCCCATTTCATCTAAACCACCCAGACAGAAGCCTAGAGACCTCCTGTACTATTTTCTTTTGGACTCTTTGGATGTTTAAAGTTTAGAGCTGAAACCAAGTGCAGATGAAAATTTCAGTATAATGAGTCTTCAAGCTGCACAAGCCTCTGTTCCTAACTTGGAATCCTGGGCAAAGTAAAGGTGTCTTTGTCACTTACATGCATATAAAAATCTGACATATAGAAGACTGAGCTGCTTGAAAGGTGTGAGAGCTGACATTACAAAGACATTTTAGCATATTTGAGAATGCTAACTCCTGGTCTTAAAATGTCAGTAAGGTTTCAACCTCTAGGGACCTCAGCTTTGCTGCTGTTGGCAATTTGAATGAAAGTCAGCAATACATAAAATGAAGATTCCAGATAGAGAAAGGTAAAACAGAATCTCTCTGGCCTCTCTGAAGCTACTGACAAAAGACCTTATTCTTTTTCTATTGAAATCAATGAATATTTTTGGCATTGATTGCAGTAGGAACATGATTGATCCCAAAGGTGCTAATTAGTGCTTATTGGGATAATAGTTTTGATGTGGACACAAAAGCAGCCTTTCTGTGCTTTGCAATGCTAATGAATCTGAAAAGCAAGAGTGCCGTAGGGATAAACCTCAAATACTGTCACTCAGAATGAGACTGTAGTGAATACATTCTTTTAATTTTATTTTTACTTCTGATTTATGACTACTGTATTCTGAACTTTGTTTAGCTGTGCTAGCAAAGGGCTACAGTATACTCATTCTTTCTACAGACAGATGCAATATCTTCTCTCCTGAGAAAGGATGACAAAGAACATTATGCTGTATGAATTTGAGAGTTAATGAAGATAACTCACTTGGGCTTCCTTCAGTACAACAGAAAACCCTAACATCTGTAATATCATGTGCCAGCTATCAACTGAAGCTCCAGGTTTAACACCAGGCTATAGGAAATGTGGCAATACAGAAACATTTTAATTTTAGCGCCAGCATCTTTCAGTGCCTGGCCAGGTTTGTGTGTTGTGTTCAACTCACAATCTCACTTCAGCTGCTCCATGAGACCCTATTCTGCTTCTCAATATCTTCTATCCCTTTTCTTGGCCAGCATCACACTGGCACAAAATAAATAAAATGGGAAGGGAGAAGAGAACGGATGCTTATGTTCCCATATATTTTCCCATAGTGATTAATACTGCTGTGACATGGAATAGTACATAGGTATGTGATAAAACACTGAGGCCCAAATGTGTCCTTTTTTAGTTCTGTTCAAGAAAGAAAGAAAGCATAGTGAAGCAGCATGAACCCCATGTTTCACATGGTTATGGGCTAATAACATACCGGGTGCGGACTGTGTAAGAGTTTTCTCATCAAAATCCCATTAGGGATAAAGTATGAAGAAGGCAAAATCAGACTGATGGAGAAACAGAAAGTCATCAATAATTGTGCACTTAGCTTTTTTACCTGTGGAGAGCTGAAAGTACCCATAGGAAACCTCTGGGATGAGGCACAAGAGTCTGTATTAATTTCTACCAGAATCCAGGGACCCAGTCAGGTGTGGAGCATGTGAGGCAGCCCCACTGAGACAGTGGTTTTCTATATGCTGAGAGGGAGCTGAAATTGGTGTACCTATTCTAGCCACTGGCAGCATGAGAAAAACACGGGTATTTTCTATTTACTGTTAGCTTTCATAATTGTATTTTTAACAGTTATATCTCATATTCTTGAAACGATATGCAGGACTGCATGCAAGCCTCAGTTATGCCTTTGTAACCCCACTGAATTCAAATTGTATCTCAGGAGGGAGTCTAAACCAACATGTTTTTATCTAACACAATCTCACTGAGAGCTCTATTTCCAAATATTGTTTTTTAGTTATTAAAGTGAAATAAATGTCCAGTAAATTTTTCAGAAAGGTATTCCCTTTGAAGAGTAAAATAAATATTTATAACAGATTAAACAATCAGCACTAGCAAGAAAAACAGCAGGTATAATCAGAGATGTGCCAAAGAAGACAAAACCATCTATTTGGTCTTATTATTTTTGAAACAGTCTGTGTCAGTCAATGTATCAATGTGCTGTTTTGTTATCTCAACAACTTGGTACCGTATCTCTGTTACTACCACTATTTTGCCCTCAGCCTTTTGCTTATGCAAAATATAACTGAACTGACTACAAGAGAACTGAACCACAATTAGCAAGTCTAATTTAGAAATATAGGAAGCTGTGAGATTAGCCAGGCCTCCAACTTTTTTCTTTACAGTACAGTGATAAGAGCTCTTCCTGGAAGCCTTAGTTGATATAACATTGAAAATTATATGCTTTTTTGCTGTCTACATTAGGAATGGCATTATTTTTAGTTATTTGTGATATTTGAAATGTTTATCTCAAGGTTAAGAACAGGCCATTATTTAATTCCTGTTACTTACTCTTTTTATTATTTCAGTGATGGCTATTAAAATCCATGATTGAGAAGGTTCTAGGCAAGCAAATGTTATCAGGAAGACTGTCCTGTGCTGCTTGAATTTTCATTTAGAATCACTTAGCTTTCTCTAATGCTGCATAGTGCCTTTTGCTCTCCTAGTGCCTTATTCTCCAACTGAAGATCTAAGGATTACGAAATGCACCTCCTATTAGTATTACTGGAACCTGTATGTTTAAATCTTCCTAGGAATCAATACAAGAAAAAAACTAATTAATCTGTGTTGCTAGAACACCAGCTCTCCAAATATTAATTAAGTTTTGAGGCTTGTGAAAAACGTGCAACTCATCAAGTAAAACATCCAGTTTAATACTGGAGGAGCCTGGGTTGCAGATTTCCTGTTGATGCCAGTGGAATGCAGGGCCCAGACTTGTGGAACATTTTTAAAGCCTTCCAGCAGAAATCCCTGAGTTAAGGGAATAATCCATCTGATAAAGAAAATGTAAAGTCTGCATTTGTTTGGTAAGGGCTGGATCCAGACTCGTCTCTAAAATTCGAGTACTCTCGTAAACACAACGTACAAATATTATCAGGAATAAATCTGAGTACCTTCCTGGTGTGAAAAGTAGACAGTATAAAGAGCAGATAAGTAACAGTTAAAGATTGATAAATAATATTGCAAACACAAAGTAAAAGGATGCCCTGTGAGTCCTCAAAAGCAATGCAGTTTGGATCAGTAGCAAATGTTAAGAATACTGTTTTATCAGCCTACTTACGGACTGGAGACTCTCAGCCTATTGTACACAGTGATTCCAAGGTGCTGTGATTCAAAAAGCCCTCTTATCCTCTCAGGATAGGTATCCATGTGTGAAAGCCACATGCGATGAGCCCAAATATTTCAAGTTGACTATTCTGCTTGCCGAAGTCTCAGGAATGATGTGCCTTGTTTTCCCCTTCTTCTCCCAAGACAGGGTGCCTGCTGCAGAGGGTACAGCAGAGCATGAATACTCTCCAGGTAACAAAAATCTACCTCAGATAAGAAAATTCATCTCTTACAACTCTAGTTCACATGAAGAATCCTAATTAATTCAATTGAGTTACCTGTGTGAATAAGTTCGTGAGTTGCCAGTGAAGGCTAAGCAACTTAAGACATTAATTCGCCACATTTCTGATCAATAGCCACCAGCATACCTGGATCATCTGGCTAATTAAGCACGTTACTTTTGCTAGCATAAACAGGCTGTCTGGAAAAAACTGCAGTGTGTTAGGGCTGGAATACAGTAGACACTGTCAGGAATTTGGTTTCCTTGCAGTCAGCTAATAATATTTTTCTCTGAGAGTCCTATCTAGTCTTCTGTCTTTCTTTGCCTGCCCTCATTCCTTCCTTCCCTCCCTCCTTCCTTCCCTCCTTCCATCTTTTTTTTCTTCTATTGCAATTCACATCCACTTGGTGCAGAAAGTCTTTAAAAAGAAGAAATAGTAGGATGATTTCTTATTTTCTGTGTTAAGTTGTGCTTTTACTAAGTGCACAGCTCAGTTAAGTTAAGGTAAATGCATCTTTTGAATTTTAAGGGCATGTTTTATCAATGCATTAAGCACTGGCTGTATATTTGTGCTGTTAACTGGATTCTGTCACTGAAGCAGAGAAAAGCCGTGTACTGAAATTACTTCATCATCAGTTCACAAGTTCATAATCTGACATGACTATTCAGTGAAGTGCTCTGCCTGTCTATAAATTAATGTGTTCATAATCTGATATAACAGATGTACCACCATACCCAAGGGTAGCACAACAACCATTTCACACCTTTCTGTACTTTTAATTTTTCTCATTTCCCTTTATTTTGAAGAAAATTACTTTACCAATGTCAAGTCAGCATGATAATACATGATTTCTTCCTTACTAATAAAAAAATCATGGTTTTTTTTATTTTTTTTAAATCATGACTTTCATTATTATAATGGCCAATCTGGGTTTTTTTATTTATTTTATTGTGTATTAATTTATATTTAATAAGAGAAGTTTAACCTACTTCTCCCTCATAAATAAACATGTATGACATCAATAAAATTTACCTTAAATGACATGTTTGTCTAAAAAGTGAAAAATATAGTTTTTAAATAAAATTGTGACAATGACAAGCTGGTGCTTAAAAAAGGTGATTAAAATTAGAATTTGTTCTAAGACATACTTTTAAGATATATCTAATAAATCACTTTCTAGCACTTTCTCTCCCTTGGTTAAAAAGTCACCTGAAACAGATTCAAGAACATAAATTTAAGACTTCTAAGTTGAGCTAGATGAAACCTACTTAAATGTTGGACACATTTCTTTCCTAGGTGATATGGTTAAAATCCTTCTGTGTCTTTGTCTTGTCTTATATAACAAAACTGTTTTAATTTCAAGTCTCTCTTAGGAACTAAGTTTCCTTCCATTCACTTTACTGAGTAAAAATGCCAGTTGTTTGAGCCAGATTTACTCTGTGGAACATAAACGGAAAGGAAACATTTGGTTCCTCAGTTCCACCTGCTGCTACTGCTGGCAGCCTGGGCATACAATCAATTTCCCAAAATGATCAAGTTTGAAACTATCTCATTTTTTCCCCCACACTATTCCTATTGGAAAGCTGCTCTTACATGTTTTTCTGAGGTCTGAAACCTCCTAATATTAATCGTAAATACTTTTATGGACAGTTTCCCATTGGTCATTTTGCCAACATTATCTTTTCCCAAATATCTGGTCTGTCTTAACACGGTTCATCCCCCCCTTGCTTTCAGTCCATAGCATAGCCATTTGCCTTCTTGAAATCCACTTTGTTTTTCTGAGGATATTACTTCTCAAAATCCTTGTCTTTTTCTATGCTATTCCAGTCTCTTTTATCCAGCCCTTCAACATATTTGACTCCCTTATCACAGGTCATTAAACATTAGCTAACTAAATTCAGAAGTTTGTCCAATTTGTACGCTTTCTGTACAATCAGAAATATCTTAACACTAATTCATTCTCAGGAAATGCAGTAGAGTAGATGTCCACCTGGAATATTTTATGGACATATAGGAAATTCTGCAGTTGAGGTGCTTCACCGTTTTTTTGTTGAAAAAAAATATAGACAAGAAACTTTCCCTCTTCCCCAAAGCTCAATCCTTTTAGAATGAATCATTTGATGAAGAGTAGCTCATCCAGTTGGGGGATCACTCCTGGTGTTGCTGAGGATTGCCAGGAAAGAAACAAGGCTTTTCAGGTCATCCATCTTAAATGCAGAGTCCCCACATATCTGGTAAGTGAATGTTTTATTTATCAAGATACTGGGGAAATACTTTGTGTTTGTATTTCCCCTTCACACCTTCAAAACAACTGAAGGATTTAAGGCAGGGTCTTCACACATTATTTGTTATTTTACTGCCTTCTTTTGATACCATATGTCAATAAAAACTGACCCTTGAGTCCCATGCTGTTGCATACTCTTGTGATGTATTGAAGGAGTCAGTCTTACATACATGATTTGCTAAACTGAATAAACTGAATGGTACTTGAATGAGGAGTCGTCAGTGGTATAATAGAAACATGAGTCACAATTTGCTTTGGAAAAGGAGTGCAGAGAAAACACGCTGTGAAGGCTTGTTAGAAGATCATCAAGGAGAAAGTGAAAAAAAGTCTTAAGCCCCTGACAGCTCTATAATATATGGATGTTTCACATTCTTATGCAGCGCTCCTAAAGAAGAAAATGTAAAAGGGGTTGACCCTGTTTATCTGGGCTGTGGTCTTGGTAAAAAGATAAATACAATTTTTAAACACTATATTGTATATCATATGATCAGCTTAGATTTCTGCAAACAGCCATTTTGTTTGCAGAACACTACTATCTTCCGCCAAACTGACACTACATTTCATGGTTTATGAAAAATGATACAATTCCATCTTTTCCAAATGATTTGAAGAAATTTAAAATTGATTTAGCTTGGGATTTGGGGGATTGCTTGTTTGTTTGTGAGGGGAACTTCTTTGTCTTCAGCCTCAATATTTGACTAGCATGGCCAGAAAAGGAAGTCAAGATGGTGACATGGATTCCATTGAGAAAATGCAAAGCTCTTTAACCACCTCTGTTTATTGATTAGGATTCTGAAAGGCTGATTAGGAAAACTGTGTACGTGTTAATGAGACAGCTACAGAGCATCCTTTGGGATAAAGACTTTTTCTAGCTTAAAAGTCAATGATGGAAGAGAAAGATAGAATTGTAATGCTGGATCTCAATAATGTGGGTACCCTGTCTCACATTATTATTTCAGCTCTACTTTTTTTTTTTTTTTTTTGGTGTTGGTAAATCAGAGACTCCAATAGTTTCTAAACAGGCATTTTATGGCAAATAAGCACATGACCAGTTTTCTATCATTTTCGAAAAGTTTAATCGGATCTTTTCTCTTCTTTTAAAATATTTAGGTTCTACCAGATAATAATCACTGAAATTAGTTTCTGTTTGTGCCTACATAGAAATCGATGATGTGCTGTCAAATTACGTTAACAAGTTTGCTTTTGTGTTTATAACCCTGCAAAAACACCTTGTTGCAGTTTAGAATTTGTAGATAATGTAGAAGCCACTAGAAATTTTCATCTAACAAAGGCCTTCTTTTCCCCCAATTAAATATTTTTCTGTTCTAAGTCAGAACAATAAAAGCTTTAGAGCCAAGCTTACTTGAAAAGGCACAAAGATATAATCCCAGGTATCTGGTATCTGTTGCAGCAGTTAGCTTGAATAATTGATCGACAAGAGTCAGGAAGGGTCTTCATATGGTATTCCACAGCAGGGTTTATTGCACCCATGGGAGAAGGGATCCAGGGATGAAGACTCAGAACAAAGAGGGATCCAGGTTTATATGTGGGGTGGAGAAAGCCTCAGGGACCAATGAACTGAGGGTACAGGGGCGGTACAAAGGCAGGGCTAGGGTATGGGAGCCAGTGGGGAAATGGTGAGGGAGAAGAAAGGGAACAAGGGCCAATGGGAGAATGGGGAACCTTCTGGATCAGGGACATGTAAGGTAACAAGGGGCGGGGAGGCCAACAGGGGAAGCAGAACTGGGGAATATCAACATAATGGAACAAAGCAGCCTGGGAGAGGCCTTTTCAGTCACCACAACCCGAAGGCACCCAGGGCTCTTCTCTCCAGGGGACCGCTGTGGCTCCCTTGTTGACAGCCCCTCACCGGTATGTAAGTGATTGAATAACTGACATTTCGGAACAGAGGATAGAGATTTCATCCTTACTCATCTCCTTTTAATTTCATCCCACAGATGGCAAAATTGCCCAAGAAATGTCACTGCACAATGAGAAGAGAAAAGGCCAAATCTGTGACTGTTTTTTAAAACTATTGTTCAGTATTTGCCAAAAAGAACACGAGTTAGGGTGAGTGGTTCAAATCACCTGTGATTAGAGATCAGCCATACAGTTGTAATAAGAGAAAAGGAGAAGAAAAAAGGAAGGGAAGGGAAATATGTTTTTAACTGATCCCAATACAGTCTGGAATCACAAAGGCATGAATTAAATTCAGTGAGTGAGACTGACTACAGTTTTGAAAGCTGGGACAGAGTAAAAGATGTGAAGTGAAAATTAAGTTATGTAATTCTTTTTTAACCTTTCTGCATAAAGGGAGAATTCTGTGTGCAAAATGGCCAAGCGCATAATACTGTGCAAAAGCAGTCACAGGAATAAGAAACGAGTTAACAGCTCAGAGTAGTAAACAACTGAATGAGTGAATGATGAGAAATGCTCAGAATCTGAGAAAGCTTTGCTAGCTGCTGTGTGGGATTAGAGAATTTTAATTACATCCATATTGGATAACACTCTTGAGACTAATCATTATTCAACAGAGTCAGCAAAGTCCAGTCAGATTTGGAAAGGGTAAAACACCAACTCGAAAATTCTTGTCTGTATGTTAAATTTGAAGACCAGTGATGTGAACAGTAAGGTATATGCCAAATAAGGATCCACAGAAATGCATCAGCATTAGGAAATACATAGTGTTGAAAGAGACAGTGGTAGACAGAACAAAGAATTTCATTTTTTTTTCAGGGGAATGCCATTCTCTCTGTCCTATGACAATTCTGTGTATGATATTTTGTCACTAATTGGGTGGTTAACTTTTTTCAGGCATATGATGTAGAGTTACCTGTGCTTGAAAGATGGAGGGACAAAAAGATGTGTCTCATGACAGAAATATCCATTGTCTGATGTTAGAACCCCACATGGGGAAGTAACAGGTGTTAATTACAGACTTATAATTCAGTTAACATTTCATAATATATTTGTTTTTCATTTTGGTCACCAAACGGTAAACTATATTCACACACTAAGTAAAATTGTTTAAAAAGTATCACCCCAGTTGTTAAATCAAGACAATACTTGGGAAACCATGGCAGGTATCTGGTAAATGCTGAGAGTAACAGATAAATACCTCAAAACTAAATGCATATTACGTTGTATTTGTGCCCATTTTCTTTAAAAAGGGAAAAGAGGAAACAGCTAAAACCTAAGCTGAGAAGGTCTCTATGAATGCCAAAGAGATGAAAGATATAATTTTGACCATTTGGTCTACATCAAATGGGCCTACTGAGCTCATTAAAAGATAAAGAATGAGCTCCTTTTATCACATAGTGAAATTTTGACCTTAAAGTAATTTTTGAAAGCTTTATTCTCCTTTGCCTGTAGGGAAAAATTATTGAAAGGATATGCTATGCTTAGTATGGCCAGACATCTCCACCATGACAAGATGAATTTTTAAGATCTCTCTAAGAGTCACATATTTGTGAATTTTAATTTATATTGATTGATGCATGAGTACATCAGTTCTTGAGATTGTAAATGTTTCAGAGTTTGTACAAGAGATACTGTTTTCAAGGGTCTGAGAACCACCTACAGTTGACATGATAACATAAGGAAAAATGTGGGGAAGAGAGAGGAACTGCAGAGGATTAGTCATGAACATTTGTTATAAAGGCATTTTGTTTGGCAGTCCAAAATATAGCAATGGTTTTAATACAGAAGGTCCATTTAACTGTTTTCCCTGATGGTTTTACTTTAGATCTTGCCTTTGCTTTTACATAGACCCTCATATAGAAGTTCTTGCCCAGCACACAGGACCTTTAAAGTGATGTATTTTTCAAGTTTTGTATTCAGAACAATCTGTCTTCTACAAATTGGAACCGGAGCCTTTACATCCCTACTGGTAGTAATATCCAGGTTTAGCAATTATTCCAAGCAGTATGACTAAATATTACTCAGTCAAGATTTCTTTTTCTATGAATCGTTTGCTGCTGCATACCTATTTCAAAACTAAGTATCGTTATAGGAGTGAATTATATTAATATGTGTGGAACTGTCAAAATAGTGATATTAGGATAACCTTTACAAATTATTTCTTCTTCAAATGCTTGCCAATTGCCATTCTGCTAATTGCTGACCATTCTGTAATACCTTCATTCCTCTGCCTGTCGTAATTCTGCTCTTATCACCATAATGAACATTTTAACTTTTTAAACTACAAAATAGGATTACCAAGAAATAATGTGGACTACCTACTGTATAGGTACTATATAGTAACTATCCCCATTTGATCTTGTATTATAATCATGTCTGTAAGATTGCACACTTGCCTAAATTCACTTTTTAAAATAGTCTTTGCTTTTCTGACATCTGAAGTAGGAAGATTTTCTAGACAAGGCCACAGCATATAGGCCTTTAAAAACACCACTAGATACCTATCTTCATATCAAGGACACTGAAAATCTTTTTAAGTCTGAACCTGTTTCTTTATCTATAAGTAAATATTGACTATTATTCCATCTAAAACCACCCTATTTATTTAAATTAAAAAAGAAAAAAAATAGAAGCTCAGTGATGCATCTTGTAAATATTTCAACTCCAGATGGATAAGAAGTACATTTTTTAAAATTTACTTCTTAATCAATGTGCTAACTTTACTCTCCAGAAGACACTCTCAGACATTGCCACATACAATTTTTGGTAAAATATAGTCACTTTTTCCAGCACATCTCCTTAGACAGTACAGCCTCATCTAAACTAGAGATCAGAATAGCAACAGACTAGAGGCAGGTGGCAAAAGATTACTCTGTCCATACAAGATACCCTGTTTCAATCACAAAAGCATTGCCTGCACAGAGCACAGTGCCCGTACACCATAGTCTGCGTGGTGTCAACTCATCCTTTCATGCTTGACAGAGTTTTCTAGTGCAGATGCATAATGGTAGTGCTCTATAGCATCTGTTTTCTCCCATTCTTGATTTTAGTTATGCATTTGAGGCAGGGGGTTTATAAAAACAGCTTTTTTTCAAAAGCTGTAATCTTCCACTGTATACTGCCACTGAGAGTACCATGACTATGACAACCTTCCAACACAAGATTTAGCTATGTTTTAGTATTCTTAAATTGCTATTTCTTTCTGACAATAAAGTTTTAAATCAGTGTGTTTCTTATAGTGATGAAATGTGCTGGAAGTGCGCAAACTAAAAATCTAACCTTTTGAGAGTCAAACATCTTCAGTTTACATTTTAAGTAGTAATTCCTTTATCTGTCAGGCCAAAGAAATAAAATATGTGGGATTTATTTGTTTTTGTAGGGTTTGTTTTTTGTTTTTGTTTTTTTCCCCCAAGGTGATGAGCACATGCATCTTCCATTTGCAGTTTCATACAAATTCTGCATTTCATTAACACTTTTTACCTATTGAAGCATTCAAATATATTTCAATGTCATTTGCCATCAGAAGTAGCAGCACACAGAGTGACACTAAGTGAAGATCCCAGTGGTTTTCCCTGTTCTCTTAACATGATTGATGGATGATGTGAAAACCAGAAAGAATTCCATTAGTAATTACAACATCCAAAAGTTCCACTGGAACATCCTTCAGCAGTGCCCCTCAGAAGTCTGACAGACCTAATATTGCAAATCATTACTCTGGGTATAATAATATCACTTTATTTTCCAAATTGATATATAGAAACTTTAATACTAAAGTTACATTTTAAAGCGAAAACATCTTTCCCTATTTCTTTCATGCTAAACTCACTTTTCCAAAGTTCCTCTGCATCCCAAGACTGAGTGTTTCGTAGTAAAGTGATGAGAATTTGGGGATGTTAAGTCTCCCTTGGGAGACTCCCTGAGGTCTCCCTTGGGAGGAAAGTGACATTAGGGTTGAGACTTCTTTCTCCTCTTTGCCAAGACTCACATGATTCCTCCTTGGCCTTGGGTCTGCTTTGGTTGATTTTTATGCATTCTGTTAACTTGGTCTGTCTTCATGCCCTTTATTTTTACTGGTTTTCAATTACTCTGTTTATTTATTCTCTTTTTTATCTCTAAAAACATATTTTTACCTGAACACATCCAAGTTGCATTCCTGTAGTGACCTATGACAATTGAGATTTGTGCTTCCAGTGCAGGACCTTTTAGTATCACTATGTGTCTGCGCTCTTCCACACCATATTTTTCTAATGTCATTCAACGTACACAGAGTAAACACTTGTTATTGCTATAAATTAAAGCTAAACTAAAATAAAGTTGACCAGTACTTATCTGATTGCCAGATAAATTGCTATCACAGCTGAACAAAAGAAGCCTAGACAGGTCTAGAGAGCCTGCTCTTGTCAGACCAACAAAAAACTTGTGGTCTGTAAGAAACAGTGGCAAAATTACATTTTACTGGGTTACAGTTTACCTGCTTCAGCTGTTTCTGGACCTTGTCATATTCTCAAAAGATTTACACTATATTTTCAATCTTCCTTTTTGTGTTGTGAACTAATTGTACTGGGAAGCAAAGCAACTTTAAGGGGAAATCTGGGTGGTGCCACATGCTGTATGTTTAAGACATTTCTTTATTCAGAAGACTTGGGAAGGTAAGAAAACCATCGTTGTATTAATTGTACTTGAAAAACTGAGAGAATTCTAGCATTGCATCATCACCTTTTATCGCCTAAAACCATAGCCCCACAGACACTGATGTGTCTAGAATTTGGTGCAGTCACATCCATCATGGTCAGAAGCTGTCCTGATGGGAATAACATGACAATGGAAAGTGCATGTTATTTTCAGGTGTTTTGTGGGGTGTAGTGACTTTTTGCTTGGATTGAACCATGTTTGATGGGTGAAATACAAGCTTCTCCTCAGCATTTTCCAGTCACTTACTTTGCATTTCCCTTTTCAGCACTAGAGCCCTAGTGAGTCCTACAGTTAAAGATCACCTGGCATTTTACACAGAACACAAGTGCTGCTCCTGAGGGCCTGAATCCCAGAAAGAAGAGAGGCATTGTGAAGTTGAGCCTAGGTTTTACATAGAAATCTATCTCCATAGAAAGAGTTTTCTCTATAAGACCTACACAATGTAATAAAAATTAAACAAACCTTTTTAGCACAATCAACCTGGAAGCTAAAGGTAACATATTTTGTTAGACCAACCAATAAAATCTGGAAAAACATGCATCTTTCAGAAGCTCTTCTGAAGTTGCAATTTTATACTACTTTTTAATAACCTACAGGATGTCATCTAAGAGCATCTTACATAAGTAGTGCTATTGGATACTCAGGAATTATCCCTATAGAAGTAATCACTCATAGGCAAATCTGCAGGATTTACTCAGAAGTATGACTGCATAAGCAAAAATTAATAATTTTTGAACTGAAAAAATGCAGCATCGCCAGTAAGATTGTAATTATTTTATAATCATGTTGTAAAGAAAATGTTAACTATAAACATTTTAAAAATGAAGAAACAATTAGTGAACAGCAAAGTGCTCTTCAGTTATTAAGCTTCCTTTCAGACACTCTTATCATGTAGAGTAAGATAATGACTAGAAAAGTTATCAGCATTAAAATATCACAGTGCAAATAACAGTGCCATTAATAGTATTACTAATTAATTTCTGTGTCTCTTTAAGTATAATGGACCCATTAAGGCTAAAACTTAGTAACGCTTATGACAATGTCATCACTAAAACAGTTTTCTGTCACACTTTTATTTGTAAATACAAGAAGTCTGAGAACAGTTTCTTTTCCTTGCCTTTTCTCAATCATCAGTGTGAGGTGAAGTTAAGTTCTCAGTGCTGAGCTGCAGAAAGTTTAGCACAACAGTTTTAAGAGGAGCACTCCCCAAGCCATATCCCATGCCCTGGGTGCAGCAGTGGGTCTGCACTGCCCTTTGTATGCCTGAGTGGAATGATTAAATCCCACAGGTTTAAGAGAAAGAAGCAAAGATCACAACCAGAAAATAAGGAGAGAACTGTGGAAATAAGAGAGGATTGTGTTATGAAGAAAAGTGGGAAATCACACAGAAATAAAAGTAGAGATTAAAAATTATCAAGAAGAGGGAATTGGAGGAGATATATAATGAGAGTATGAGAGTAGCATAATGCTAAGATAATAGAGTAGATGTTCAGAAAATCCACTGACATTTTGAATTAAGACCAAATCAATCATCTTATATTTTTCTAAAATGTCAAGGTGCACCTTAGTTGATAAACTCAATTTTCAAAAAAAATCATTAATGACTGCAAGTACTACTGTCTTTATTTATTATAGACATTTCTGCTGTGCTACTTTTTTTTCCTCATTTCAAGGAGGAGATCTCTTAGCTCCTTAAGTTTGTGGGAAAGATTTAACCTTGGATGAAAAAGAAAAAAAAGTGTATGTCATGAAAGTGACATAGTATGCTAAGTGACAATGTTACCCCACACTTTTTTTCTGAAAACTTTCCTTAGTTTACCCCCACTTTTTCTATTATACACATTTGAGCCTTTGTTGTACTTGAATTTAATCTTGTACATCCTGTCTTTTTAGAAAAGAGACAGCTTCTGAGTCAATGAACTATGTGATGTCAGAGCTCAGGTGTGGTCTCCATTGCCAAACTTTCCACAGACTATGAATTCAAGGGCCGCTACCTTTTACTGTACTGCAGTTTCAAATTAGTTTTTATGCTGGAGGAAAATCTAAGTATTAATTACTGACTGTATCAACAGCATTGCTGACAGAATATCAAAACCAAAATTCTGAGTATTGCCTTTACAAAATAGATTAACTTCAGGGGAGAGCATAAGACAGGCCAATAAATTGTACCACTCAGAATAACTCCCTTTGGGTTCATTGACCAGAGTGAGACTACATTTGCATTTGTCCCATTGGATTAAAAATATTGAATTGTGGAAATAAGTTCTTTGCTTCAAAACTAGAGATTTTTTATTAATATTCTTTCTTACAACAGGAGACTAGATTGTACAGTAGAATCCCAAGTGTTCTGATTTAAACATTTCAAAAAGTCTTGAATAGTGGCTCTGGATATAGTGCCAAAATATAAAGAACTAAATGGACCATTAATGGGTTTTGTAAAATAAATTCTGTTGTTTAGAATTTAAAATATATTTCTAACCTGTGGAATACATAAACAATTATTTAGTGGCTTAAATGTGTTTAGCCATGTGCTCCTTTAAAATGTACTGACATAAATTTTTTGTATCTTTTTTGATGTCTAGGTGGTGTCATTTTAATGTTCTTTTAAGTTGGATACACCTCACAGCAACTGCTCGAATTATAAATATTAGTTTTAAATGTCTCTCTGAGATCTTCAGTATTCCAACAAATGTAGCTGAGACAGGTCAGTAGATCTGGACTGTATTTGTATTCATTGTCCATGTAGGCCTGGAAACTGAAGAAATCCTCAAATATAAAGAGAGGGGTTTTTTTTTGCCTGAGCATACTTGAGTGATACTCAGTGTAAGACTGAGGTCAAGTGAGTTATGCTCATCTTGCTGTGAGTCTAGCTCCACAGGAGTAATTGTGGGAGAGGAATTTTGAATATGAAAAAAGAGAAGTTTGTATCTGAGCAATGCATAAAAGCATCTCATGGGACTGTTGATCATACTTGTCTAATTAAATAAATATGACACTTCATTCTGCCCTGTGAAATTCTCCTGTTCTTCTTGTGAGAGATCACTATGCCTCTAATGTACTGCTGAGAAATGCAAGGCAGACCTCATCAGGAGGGATCAATGAAGGAAAGAATACTCAAATAGTGAAATATCTACCTTGGATTATATCCCAATTGGATATTACATTAGTCTAAATTTATTTCACTCTCATATTACCTTATTTGAGACATTAGAGAGTAATGAAAGCTAATGTCAATTAGTTAAATCCTTGTTATGTTCCATCTAACAGTCATCTGTGAACTGCACAGTATAAGAAATAGGCAGTAACACTTTTCCTAATTAATGAAATACTACTTTGGGAGGAGTAAGGGAAGTGAGATGCCATTTCAGATTTCTTGTAATTCTTTATAAGTCAAAAAGTGTGCTTGTTTACCTATGGCTTTGTAGCTGAGAATCCATTATCTCATATGAAAGTATATTCAATATAGTGCAACCAAGTTTCCTTTTTCTTAAAAAATAATTAAGATTTTTTTTCATAGAGGTAAACAGTGGCAAAGAGCTATTGCAAGATGTTCTCTTGTGAACTGCCAAAAGAGATCCCCTCTATCAATCTCATGACAATCTCCTGCTCTTGTTAAATCTAGACACTCAGGTCCTACATTTGCCCTTTCCAGACCATTTCTAAGTTTGTGGTTTTTTTTAGTTTGAACTTGATAAACCACATTTGACCTGCATACCTGGATTTCCTGTCTATGAAATCTCATAAGTAATAGTACCTGTATCAGAAGGAGGCCTCTGAAGATATGGAAGAGGTGATAAAAAATGTAACACTTTTAAATATTTAATATAACAAAAAGCATTCTCATTTTAAGATGCTCCAATGATCAGTCAGTATGAGCTGGACATCCAGTTCCTCTTTTAAGGCAAGTATTACCTCCAGACACTTCTGGCTGACCTTCATGTCCTCTGCAGAGATGTATGCTGTGATGAATTGGGTTTTCCACCTATAACAGCAGAAGTTCGGCCTAAGTCCAGCCCCTCACATGATGACTGCAAAGGATTGCCCTTTGTCCTTGACACTGGAAGTAGCTAACTGCAGATATATTTACTTAAAGACTACGCACCTGGTTAAACCATGATTTAAATGCCTTTCAAGGATGCAGCTGGAGTCTGAACACAGCTCCAGCTCTGAAAATGACTGTGTGGTATCTGTGGGGCAGAAGAAAGGCAAACTGTAAACAACAAAGGTGTGTAGCAGGGTGCCTGCCTCAGCTACCTGCCGAGAAATCTTTGAAGGCATTAGGCAGCTGCTGAAATACTTTTAATGGTGGGTATTTTTAACTTTTATTGTTAAGAACTCATCTGTCCCACTGAGTTTCATTTCTTTTTTGACATTGAGCTTCTTTAAAATTGTAAACAATGAAAGCACAATTTTCTTTATGCTCTGAAAGTACTCCTTTCCACAGAATATTAGATGTTCAAGAGCATAAATAATCTTTTCCATAAAATCTAAGCAAAAATATCTTTCTATTGAGTATTTTGTTTACATTTTTGACAAGGAGTAAATTTTCAGCATACCACTTAAAGTTTTGCAGACGATTCCACTTTCCTTAATTTTCAAAAGAGTTTTGTGACTTGTCCTTGAGGTACCAGATGACAGCTAAGTCTTGCACGTGACTCCTGAGTATCTATTCTTTCAAAATTTTAACAAAGTATCCAGTATCTGTATCATTATTGGCAATAGAGTAACATTTGTTTAAGAAGTTTGAAAAAAAATATTGAAGAGTACAGCTGTGGATAACAGAGTGAGTGCATGCTTTGTTGAAAACTGACAGGACACTGCTAAAAATATATTGTGTGACACAGATACTGGCATTTTCAAATGGAAAAGCATTTTTGCTTAAACATAGCAAAATGAAATATGGTCCTTGTTCATCATCCCCTATTTAAAGCTCTTTCTCCTCCTTGTTGCATATGGTTTGTCAATGCCAGCACAGGGTAATGTTACCTGCTAAGGAATAGAGATAATTTAAAATTTTAAGGTAAGAAGTTTTTTGTTGAGAGTCTGTTGTGATTTAGGAATGGTAGTCTCTAATTTAGTGTTCCCCCTGAAACCACTCCAAACCATGCACCACTCACTCACACCTCCCTCCCCGTCCCCTGCGGTGGGCTGGAGAGAATTCAAAGCATAAAAAGTAAAGGTCACGTGTTGAGATACAAACAATTTACTGGAAATAGCAATGAGATAAGAAAACAACAGTAACAACAACACCACTGACAGAGTGTGCAAGAAAGAAACAAATATTTCACACAGAAACCCCCCTGATAATACCTGAATGGTCCCTCCTCCAGCCTACAACACTTGGAAGGAACCCCTTCCTCTGTCACCAGAAAATAAACTGAGGTGGTGTAGAATAGCCTCCAGGTCCCTGCAATGCACTTGTCCTGGCTGCTGCAAAAATTAACCATATCCTGGTTGGAACTGGGACAGAGCCCTGCTCTTGGGACACTAAAATGTGTGCTCTTTTCTCTTGACCTTCTGCATTGTAATGTTGGGAGGGTCACGCTCTACTGCATTTGAAAGGGGTTTTGCAGGAATTGTAGTGTTTACTATGCTTCCTGTCTTTCCTCACTCCTCTGCCTTTCCCATATCCCCTTTTTTAAACTGTGCCACTGACCTCCTTGTAAGGAATTTTAAGATCTATTAGTTGGAAGCTATGTACAAGAGATAGCATAATTAATAAGATTAACAGTTTGATTGCATTGAACAAGACACAAGCTAAACCAATGCAGCATTCCAGCAAAAAGGTGGCAGCTTGTTTGTGTCCATTCAGTAATGCCACTGTCAGTGCTGAGATGCATCATTACATAAGGCAGCAGGTATGCTTGCTGAAAGCTTTTTCAAAGTCCACCTTCAATGTCTGAATTTATTTATATCAGTGGAGTTACACTGATTTTAAACATAAATTTATTCATTGGTGGCGACTCAAGCTTAAGATTTAGAAAATCCTTGTTTGGTTACAGTGCAGGGTACTTGCTTTTGGTTGTGATTGTGAGACAGATTCTGTTCCACTGAAAGCGAAGGTGAAATTCAGCGTTTCTGGACTGAATGGCATGCTTAGCTAAGATACTCTGGGTGTCTCAGCAGGGACTGGGAGGTATGTGGAATATAAATCAGCTGTACATTTCCATATTTTGCATCCCACTGACCACTGGGAAATGGTTTTATATGCATAAACTGTCTTCCAAAGGGCCTCCATGCTACACTTTAGGGGACTTACAAAACCAAAAAAAAAGATAGAAAAATGCTTCCAAAAAAAAAAAAGCAAGGAGGAAACTTTGTATCCCTATAGATTCAACATTTAGGAAGATTTGGAACCAGAAAATTGCATAGAAAATTCCGTTTTACATATTTACCTCTGAAGTTTAGAGAAGGTGCAATACCACCAAACAAATAGCTCAGAAGGAGAGCTGAACAATCAAGGAAACTGCAAAAAGCTAAGCCTGCTTAAATTATGCCATATTTTATACAATCTTATTAGTTTGCATGCGCAGACTATAGGTCTATTTCAGAAGCTTCTTCAAGGATAAGGAATAATATCCCAAGAAATGGTGACATGTTTTTTTAATTAGATTTGAAATATTTGATTATATATAAGAATATGCACGATAGACTAAAAGAAATGTGGGGATTTTGATTTAATGTCTGTGTATACATATAAAGAGGGCATCACAACAGTTGAAGATTGTTCTCTCTTCACCTCTTTCCCCACTAGCTGTGTTTAAATTACAAGGTTATCACTGCAACAATCTCAGCATCAAATATCTGAAAAAACCCTCAACATTTACATTTTTATAGATTTTAGGTATAACTCAAGGCAAGCATATTACAGGAAATTTAAGGATGATTGAAAAGTCAAAATGCTGTGCTGTAATATCATATATTGCACTGAATCAGCCTGCCTTTTATTAAAGAAAGAAAATAAGAGAAGAGAAGAAAAGCAAAGAAAAGAAAAGAAAATGAGAGAAAAGAAAATGAAATAAAAGAAAGGAAGGGGAAAGAAGGAAAGAGACAAAAAATGAAATAAAACAAGAAGAAAAGAAGAAAAAAAGAAGAAACCCTACAGGATAGAATGCCCTGTAAACCACTAACCTTTTCTGTAAAAGCACTGTCAAGTCAAAACTGTGACAAGAAAACTTCTAAAACAGCTGCTTTGAGTTGTCATAGTACAGGATAGCTGTTTGGGATTATTTTCCAAAAGGAAAAAACCTATAGAGAAACCAAAATACCTTCCCAGAATGTTGCATTAATGCAGTAGCAGATGCAGCTCTACAAGGAGCACATTTCCTTCCTCTGAGATTCCAAGGATTTTTGTATGCTGTAAAATACAATGGGACCAAAAGGTGGTTAACACTAAATGTTAACTACTAAATGAAACTGGACACTAATTTTCCAATTAATTCCAAGATTTTTTCCAAGAATGTGTAAATGACTGGGCCCCCATATATCCCACCCCGCAGAAGCACCAGGCTCAGCGGGTAGTTGCCTCCAGCCTTACTTAGGCTATAGAGAGTTAAGCACTTCTGGAAATTAGGTCATAGATGCAGTGGCCTGAATCTCCCCTGGCGATGTCCCTTGTCTTTCCGTGGCTCTTACAGGGAACCTACGGCTTCCTTGCCCTCAAGCTCATCATCCACAGTCGGAAGAGATAACTGTAAATTATTTCTCTTGAAGTGGACTGACTGTTCACTGAGAGTAGAGAGGGGAGCTCAGTTTGCAAATGCCCAGGAGAGGGAAAAAGCCCTTTTACCAGTGCTTACTGTTGATTATGTAAAAAAAGCCATCTCTTCTCAGAGCAGCAGAGGTTGGACTATGGAATTATCTCATGCTTCATGCAACAACTTCCCTTGCCACCTGTTGGCAAAGTTAATGCTGATTACACATTTTCTAGAAGTGCTTCCTTAGAGGCTGGCGGATGCTGTGCTGCCGATAAGAGCAATGGGCCGACAACACTTCAAGGTGTTACTGGTGATGGAGTAGCCACAACAGGCACCTTGTGAAGAGACAGACACCTAAGGAAGTCTTACCCCTACTACACTGTAGGGTTGTGCTTGCATTCGTACAGGAAACACTCAGTATGTTATCCACATTGATGCACATCCCAAGCGGCTCTGTTCTGGTCCCAGGAATAAGGAACTCCCACAGCTAAGTAGCAAATTACAGTCACATGTACACCTGTTTTCAGAACATGGTGAGAAATACATTAAATAGTGAGAGGGGAAAATATGGCTACTCTTGAAGTTACATCATTGATTACAAGACTTGCTTTGATTTTGTGGCCACTAAAATCAGTTCCAAGTATCAGATTATCAGACTGAAGTTTCCTTCAAGGGGTAATAAAGCAGAGAGGTAGGGGTGGTGATAACGGGCATGATCCCCCTTACTTTATAATCACAGGCTTACATGGTGTATTCCTCAGACACATGAAATGAATGGGGACAATTAAGAAAATATCTTCAAGGCTCAATAACTTTAATATTTTAAAAAATATTTTTGGTTATGGTTTCATAAGGCTTTGCATAATTGCCAAAAAAATCCAACCTCTTTCAGTTGTTTGGCTATTTCAATGACTAGGTCTTCCCTTCTCTTACATGTATCCCATTCCAGGAACTTCAGAAATGTTATTCCTTACACTAAATGCATGTGAAACCGTGACTGCAGCACTCAATTCTGTGTTTCAGTTGTTACATTTCTGTTGGAAATCAGCTTTTCCCTCTTAATCCTATTATGCTGTATTCTCTTTTGCTTCTCCTTGTATCTGTTTTTAAGACCCTTGGCTGCTTTTATATAGCTTCTATTTTTACCAGTCTTCTTGTATTCATAGTATACTTTTGACTTTGATGCCTGTTTGCTTTTGAGTGTAAGATGCAGAAAGACAAAGAATTACAGCTGAGTAACTCTTTGTTATTTTTTTTATCCAGAATTAGACTAATGTATTAGACACACCACCTAATTCTGGACTTCTAAATTTCCTGTGTCTAAATTTTGTGGCCCATTCAAGAAAGCCACATTGCTGTACTTTCTATATAATAAATGATTAGAAAGAAGGACGAATGGCTAAAAACATTAAATAATTTCAACTGAAACAAATTAGAAGATGCAGAGCTCATCCAGAGAATCTTAGTTTAGTATTACTAAGCAATGAATATTTAGTTACTTGGTTATTTCAGCATTTGTTTTCTATGCTTTCTCAGGACAAAAACGGATGACAAAAAACATAGAAAATCACAGAAGAAGTATTGGGTAAAATTTAAAAAAACCCAGGGAAATAAATTCAAGAAGGTTTTTTTTGTTTGTTTTTTTTGGTTTTTTTTTTAATAATATAATGAACCTTGTGGTAACATAAACTATTTAATTTTGTGTCAATATTAATTTTACTGTCTATCTACCTGCTAGAGGAATGTAATGGCCTCTTTTATTCTGGGTTTTCCATGTCCTGCTTCCCTTTACAGAGCTGGCTGACTCTAATGCAATCTCCTATGATGCTCTATGGCCTTTCTTGTTACCATCACTACACAGTCCATTTTATCCTCTGTATCCATTGTATCACTGCAGGCCCAAAGTTCCAGAGTTTCCATGGGACTAGTGTCAGGGTATATTTTGACATCATTAGGACAAGGCCTTTCTGCACTCTCCAAATCTTCAGTCATGTAAAATAATACACATTTAATGAGGTTGAAGGATTTCTGTACAGAATTTTTTGATAAAACAGAACTTTTATATACTTTCTAATACATATACAAGATCATCGAGGAAAATATAAATATGGAAAATAAAATTTTAATGGATTTTAATATTTATTCATAACAGCAATTTTATGGTTGGTACTTTCTTATGAGCTGTTGCCTTTTATCCCAAAGAACTGAGGTGATATATGCTTTAGAGAAAAATCCTCCTATAAACACTTAACCATGCCATTAAGGGCAATTCCCTCCATTCATTGAAATGCAGCAAAATTAAAATTACCCAAATTTAAGCATGACAATCAAAACTTATTCTTGTGGCCTGGATAAAAAAAAAAATATCTCTCACCTAAAATTTTTGATTTGTTGGATATCTGCTGAGACAGAGATAAAATTAAAACTTTTGGATTAAATATTTTCTTTAAAATGAGGTCTTTTCCCACTAATCTGCATTGTAGAATTCCTACCAATTCAGTGGAAGTGGAGATAAACTATTTCTGCACATATTTAACCTGAACTTTCTATAAGCTAAACTCTTGAGAAGAGCTTGGTTGGGAGAAGAAAATATTAGTGATTTTATAAGAATTTCAGCTTTAGATAAAACTTTCAATTCATTTTCAAGCAACTTCAGTGTTGTTTGAAAACTTTCAAAGAGAAAATTTATTTTTTATTTAAAAAGTTACTAATTTTAAAAGTTTCAGCAAGACTGTGGGAGCTTTTAAGGGCTTTTATTGGAAACGAACATCTTCATGAATCAGGTACATTATGGTTCAGTGGGACTGAGTATCAAATGTTTAAAAAAAAATGAAGAAAGTGAAATTTCTCAGATTTTAAAATATGTTTTTGGCATATCATATAATTATTTTAGAAGACAAGGCAGTAAACCAGTAGAACTCCAGGCTCATTTTCTCAGGAGCAGCAGTTATATACTTTGTTTAAAAATAGATGTACTTTCTTGAGAAAAAAAGAAAAAAAAAAGAGCTTGTTCATCAATTTTGCATGCTTTACAAATTTTATTACAGAAGCTACCCTTACTCTATAAATGAAAGTGTGGAAGAGGCATCTTGCATGGTCTCTGAACTCTGAATGATCCATTAAATAAGTGATTTTAATCTCTTGACAGAGGGAGAGAATATAAAATTTGACAATGTACTTCAGTCTCAAACCCAGCATGTTGCTGACCTGCTTCAGAAACATAGGAGTGGTCACCCAGAAAGTTGTGTCTCCCAAAATGTCAGCCTGGGGGAAAGCTGCTCTCCAGCTCACCACAGCTACTTGCTAAGAAAAGAGCAGCAGATCTGGACCTACCCATCATCCCAGCAAGCAGCTCGTGTGAAAATGCAAGGGAAGCTGGAGCACCTCTTCATTCCTGAATGCAGTTATCATAATCTGAGTGCGGTCTGATGCAGTGAGAAATTGGATATGAGGCGGGAAATACTCCAATACTCTGTGATAATTTCTGGTTCATTTTGATGAAACTCAAAACACATGTGAGTCACAGAAAAATGTTTGTTTCTCATCCAAAAGCTGTTTAAAAGAGAAGTGATTCTCAGTGGGAAAAGGTCCAGTCTTTGTTTCTGTGCAGCTTGACAGGAAGCACTCATAGCCTGGCTTTGCAAAATCTGCTAGAACCACTTGGTAGAATATTAATCTGTTTCAAAACGTGATGTGTTATACTAAATCAACCAGAAAATTATTCTGGTTCCGATGCCATTTCTATAAAATACCTGTTCTTTCAGCTCAACACAAGCTTAATTTTCATGAAATTTAAGCAAGTCCTCACCTCAGCAGGAACATTGTTGGACACATTGCTGAGTAATTGTTTAATTTAAAACATGCAGTTTAATACTTCAGGTATTAAGCATAAAGATTACTTGTCTCCTTCTTGTGCCGCTTAGCCACAGTCAGGGCAGGAGGTTAACAGGATATTAGCAGCCAGACTGACCAGGAAGATTTTCCCTCAGTATTGTCCTGTCTATTTTGAAGAATGTTCCTGCAGCTCTCCACCGGCTCACCCTGCACAGGAGAAAAGAGTGAAGAATAAATGCTGCAAAAAGAAAGGAAAACCAGAAGAAACAACTTCAGATCTTTGCAGCATTGCCTGTATATAGCAACTGTATGTCTTTGCTCCCTTTCTGGCAAAAGTGTTGATGGTCCCTCTGAAAATGGTGCCTGGGATGTGGACACTTGAATGAGAAGGAGGTTGCAAGGACAGGATGAGTGAGCCCTGCAAGCCAGCCCGCCACAGATGTTTTCCTTCAGTGCATAGTTCCCTCATGGCACTCAATGCCTGTTTTATTATATTGAAGTCTTCTTGGGGAAGAAAAGTTTCTGTGAAACTTTGCTCCAAAGATCAAAGTCATAAGCTTCTGAAACTCATACTTGGACATTTATCAGGAAAAAAGGTCCGAGAGGTGTGAAGGGAGAGTCAGGATGAGAGGATGGAGAGTCAGGTCTGAGAAGGATGATGTAGGGATACACAGGGGCAGAAGGAAAACGTGACAGGAATTCAGTTGTGAAGGAAAAGGAGATGAAATCAAAAGACAACTGTAGAGAATAATAGAGAAATTTATAATTCCTACAGCATTTTCCTTCTCTGAGGATTATAATGCTCAGCTCTAATACTGAGTTTTCCTTTACAGTCACAAAGCTCTGTGAAATGCATCAGCAAGGTATAATTCACATAGCAGGGAGGAAAGTGTAGGCATTGTGTGCCTATGCAAGTGCAGTAGTGTGCAAACAAGTGCAGATAGCTGTATGCTGTCTGGTGTTGTGTGAAGCCAGTTTAAATGCAGAAGCTCTACAGCCAAAGGATATATTGCCTATAGGATAACCCTGCACTTAGGACAATTTGGTTTCTAGGCCAGGTCAGAGAGTGGGAGCACAACTGTCTGTCTTATTTATAGAGGTAACACATCAGTGTGAGCAAGAGCTGGGGGACCACACAGTTGTGTCGCAGAGGGCTGCTCTCTTTCTCTCTTCCATAAGGAGGTATAGCCAAGGGATGACTTGCAAGTACTTTAGTTCAAGTCACAGAGGCCTATGCATGTCACTTGGAAAATCAAGAGTCACAGGAAATGTTCCTTTGCATTGGGAAAAAAAATAAATCTACTAGGGAGACTAATATAGAGGAATTCAGTTTCCTAACTTGGATAAATCTTGTTAATCAACATGGAAGACAATATGCATCCACATACTTCAGTATGCATTCTAGTTATTATTTTGCTCATTAAAAAAAAAGAAAAAAAAAAAAAACAAAGAAAAACTCTAAGCAATTGTATTAAACCAGCAGCACTGCTTTGCTACATGAAAGGTAAGATTGTCAAGCCAGCTGCTCAGGGTAAGGAAAAGCTGCAAAGAAGATTATCAGTGTTCCTTTTGTACATCAGCATTGGAATTAATTACATAATCATAACAGCATTTTTTCACAAAACTCCTGCCTTATTCAGTGCACAGCATGAATATAGCTCACTGAATGGGTAACTTCAATATTTCAAATATAGGGAGCTTTCAATATTCAAGCGATTGATTCCAAATACTTAAAAATTGGTTTGGTTTGCATACAAATTGATCCTGAATTAGGCAATGGTCATGTCCATGATGAAAACACTTCAGTTAAATGACACATAGAGAAAGCCTAATTGATACTTTATGGTTTCTCAGCAGATGTCTACATTCAAATGGAATTAATGTAAAAGAATTTGCTAGAAAGATGTAGGTACTGTAGCTGAATAAATCATCTGCATTTGTTCAAATGAAGTTACATTCAGTAGGAGGTGCTGGTTATAACAGCAAGCCATAAACATAACTTTATTCTTGTCTCTCTTTTTCATATTGTGCATTAAAATGAATCCAGAATGGGACTGATTTCCTCTTTATTATGTCAGTGTCACGCTGATGCAACTCTCTTAATTTCAGTCTTTTACCACCTAACTGCCTGTTATAGCAGCAAAAGCCTGTCTACGCACATATACTCTGTATTTATTTTCCTATAATTTCTTCTTATAGAAAGAATAAAATCATAAAAGGATTCTTTAGGGCTAAGAGTTTGACTTCTAAGTAAAAAGTGGGGCACTGCTAAACAGATGGAAAAAGTGGAAGAGTGAAATTTTGTATGTGGGTTCTAATAGGATTATGAGTGCCAGATCATTTTGCCTCTCTGACAGTCTGAGTGTGCATTTACTGCATGTCCTTGTAATGCATTCTCTTTTTGTATTCTCTCCATTTACAAAAGCCATCATGGTGCTATGAAGAACATGATGCAGAAAAATAAATGCAGATTGGATATCAGCATGTGAAATAAAATGCTGTCAGTTCTTTTTATCCTTTCTGCAATTTGATCCAAATACTGTGACTACGTTACTGTGGTTAAAAGTAATGGGTAAAATATTTTCCCACAAGGAACCACCACTTTTCTCCACTTAATTACCAGATGTTAAAAAAAGAACAAGCAGTTATTCTTCTGTGTACTCACCTGTGCCTTTTAGCTAATTACAGACAACTGTTAAGTGATTTCATGCAGCTTTTGCTGTGATGTTGCAGGATCCTTGATGTTAAAAATCATGCGTCTCTCTAACATAGCCTAGCATGATGTCATACACTGATAGTCATTATGTCAGATATGTGTGCCCCTTCAAACAGGGACTCTGTCTAACAGGTAGAATCTGTATTGTTTTACATTCTCTTGCTCCCTGCTGCTTTCATATGCAGGGCTGGGAACAGCAGAGATGCCCAAACTCCCAGACAGCAGAATAGATTATGTAACTCAGACGCCCCTTAAACTATGAGGGCAAGTCCATAATTTTTAAGGGTTTTACAAAGTTAAAGTTTCTGTAAAACAGAATAAGAAACTTTCAAATGCATGGATTGGGGAATATCAAAACTTCTATACTGTACTGGAAAAAGAGGAATCCTTTGTGGCATTTCTGCACTGCTAGAGCAGCAAAAATGAGACATGACAAGTTTAAGTGTCCGGTTTGCTTTTAGAGATATAAATGATTCACAGATCTGAAGACAGGGCAGAGTTGGACTATTGACATTTTAAAGGGAGATTATTTTCATCCACTGAGATGTGGAAAGGGGAGCCTCAAAGATGCTCATCTGATTAATTTCTTGGGATTAAGAGCAAATGTTCAGTTTCAGTTTGGCACCTATCCTACAGTCTCTACTATTTCAGCAATGTGTTTGAAGCTACTATTTTGTGTTTGATAGGTTTCCTCCCCCAGTCTAACAGAGACAGTACCAGTAGGCTAAAGTCTTTGAATTGAATTAGCCAACCACACACTCCTACTGATGTGTAGTGGAACAAACTTCTAATTTTTTATTTGTCTTTCATGTCGTGAATCCAAACCCAAAATTGCAGCTCCAGTAAGGACTGTGAATTAAGAGCTGCAATTCTTTCATAAACTACTTATAGCAGATAGAAAAGAACTGTGGTAGACACTCTAAGTCACTCGAGTTTTCATTTCAATCTGTGTTTATGAAAATGTCACAGAAAGTGTCAAAATCTATTCAGGGATTAATAATTTTAATTTTACCTAATTTGTTTTAGTTCTGTGATTGCAAATACTTTGTTGAAGTTAATACTGTAAGTATGGTATTGTGATTGTAACACTATTGCACTTGTGATTAGCGCTACATATGGTAGTAAATCCTCATGTTTCAAAATTCTCTCCAGTAGCCTTCCTATGGATATTCCTGACTGTGTCAACAATATTAAAATCCCATGATTTGGGGGTTTTGACTTGTAATGGTGATCTATGGTTATGTTTACAGTGACAAATTATGTTACCTACTAGGACCAGGAAATAGCCGAGGCTGAGAGAACAATGTGCACACCGTAAGTGCTTTGGCACTTAGTTTGGGACTAGTCTGACTCCCCAGATAGGATTACCCGCAGAAGTGAACATGCTACGGGGACACATCTTCAGGTGCAGTTTCATCAAAAATTAATCCAACATCTTTCCATGACATGAACCAAAATTAAATAAGTTGGGATGATCAGGGGAAGACTTCTAATACAGTTAATTTTAGAACAGAAAGTGAAGCCAATAAAAATTATCGCTATCACTGTTTTACAAAGTATGTAAAAAATGCATAAACCAGTATGATTTCCACAAAAATAGCAGAAATCACTCAACTGTCTTTCATCTGCTATTAAGATTGATCACAAATTCAAAGATACTTTCTGTCATTTTTTTTATTTCTGCATATGTTTGAAAAAATTGGGAAAAAATCTGTTCTTTGGGATTTCCTAGTTTCCCTGTTCAAAAACAGTAATAAAAATAAACAAAATTGATTGCTTGTCCTTTTGAAAGTCAACAAATTTTGAATGATACGTTGATAAGCAACACAATTTTTTTTCAATAAAAATTACTTCTCTTTTTTTTTTTTTGTCCTTTTTAAATAAGAGCACATATAGATATTCACAAGCATTGTTACTAATTCCCTTAAGGAAGGTACCTTCTGTTACTTCATGCAAGACTAGGGTTGTGGTTGCTGTAAATTTAGACTGGAAATGTATATATTGGAATTGGGGCCTCCCACGTCCATTGTGAATTCAAAAGCTAGTGAAAAGGATTAATTCCTCCTTGACCTGTGAATGACATGCAAATTTTCCCAAGATGTTTCCCAGAAAATTAAATGTTCCCAGCACTTAAAAATTTCAGTATAGCTTCTTCTTTTCAATAATTAGCTGGTACAATCTGCTAAATTTGATCCAAATTTTCTAACTGGATTACCAGAGGTAAAGTGCCTTTCTTGCAAACAAGCCTTTCAAAAATCTGTTCACAGTAATGTCAGGTAAGTTTTTCCCTCTGCTTCTTCAACTTTTTTTAATTGAATCACTGTTATTTTTAATTCCAGTAATATGTATTTCCTGCCACAGAGACAGGGGGCCCTCAATGCAAGCACACAGAATGAGAGAAGGTCCCTGGCCTGTATGGTTTATTAATTGGCTGGATAAATGATGGGAGGTGGGACCTTGCCTGAGGTGATAGCAGAGGTCACTCATGGAGACAGCGCTGGAAGCTTTTTCGCATTACACTGAACTCCAGTGTCACACTGATGGACCTCCCAACAGCATTTTAAATGTCATTCAGGCTGGGGAAACAGAAATTAAACACATTACTTAAACACATCTCCCCCTGCCAGTATTTCTCAGTCTTTGTTTCTTTTTAATCAGAAAAAATATCCTTTAGGGCTTACATAGCAGGCATTTCTTTCTGTTCCTTCAAGTAATTCCTTTATATTTGTCCTATTCTGGCAAAACACAGAGAAATAAGGTAAATCATTCTTCAAGCCTGTTATATACATGTACTTTGAAATGGCAGATAAAATCAAAAGGCTAAGAAACAATCCCAGCATCTTCTTAACAGGACTAGAATTACCAGCAGGCAATAAGGTTCTATTATTTGTATTTAATGGGTATTAACCTGTTCTTGATCACAGTGTAGCACTACTACACCGACCTCCTTAGATTTGTCGTGCTTAATGAAGTGTTCTTTTTCCACAATTTTCCCCCCACTCTATAGAAATAGTATAATCATTACTGGTAACTGACATGCCTCTCAGGAAATGTGTTCTTGATGTCTCACATACAAGATTTCCGAAGCTTTAAATGCTGACTTTATCTAACTGGATTTCTCACACTAAGCATAAAAAATACAGACACATTTCCCCTCTTGCTTAATTACCATTTTGTTAAAAAAAACCCCATCAAATATGCTTTTTTCTGTCAGTCTATATAGAAACAGAGGAAGGAGATTAAAAAATTAAGTCTTTCTATTCATACTGTTGCTTGTGAAAAGGGAACATTTCACTTACTGTATTCTGTGGCAAAATGGATTATCACAAAACATGGCATCATGCTTTGCTGGGAAAATGTGTCGTCTGTTTTACTTTAATCTCATTGTGGAGCAATTGTCACAAGTGTCTTCCATATGAAATTTTTCCTTATCCCATTTGGCTGACTAAGATTATATATCAGTACAAGGGCACCTAAATAAAGGAGAATAGCAGATATTTCTGTAGCTATTCCTATTGCTGTTAACGGAGTTTAACATCAGATCAATAGAGAGAGGAAAGTGGTATGAATATTGCTTTCCAGGGATGGTGAAATATCTTTAAAGCAATGCCAGATGTGTTAAACTCCTAAACATCTTACCTGCTGGGTAAATGCTGATTGCTGTGAACTTTTCCTAAAATATGAAACGTATGAATAAAATAGGTCAGTTTCACAATCTTTGGGCAACATTCTCAGTACTGTGAAGAATCCTGTCCTTCACCTAGCAGAGCAACAATTTTATGTAATTTAACAGCATTTCCACAGCTAATGTTATATTCTGCTGCCCTTTGTCTTAGGACAGCAAGGAGAGCAGAAAGTTATGATGGGGTACAAGNTGTAGCTATTCCTATTGCTGTTAATGGAGTTTAACATTATGATGGGGTACAAATAATAAAATTAATAAACCCTCTTTTTTTTCTTTTTTTTTTTTTTAATGGGCTTGAGCTCATTCATTCTCAGAATTACAAAAAAAGGTAAGAGGATGATACTTTACTATTGACCAAAATAATAGCTATGCCTTGAGATTTATCATATTTCTATTCATGGTGTTCATTTGGATTCTTGTAAATCACTACACTGTATAAACACATTTCTGTCAGGTTATTGAAATTAAGTTGTCTCATCTGGAGAAAAATTATTTGTTTCAGGTCACCTCATTCTGTCTGTCTAAATGAGACAGAGATCCAGACATACCATCTAACACAGAGAGTGGCATTTACCCTATAGCTAAACTTGTTAAATGAGTTCATAAAAGCATAAATGATGTTGTTTGTGGGAAGCAGAATGTGCTACCATCTTCTGCTGTCTTGTCATTCCTGAATTCTGGATTTCCTGTTTAGTTCTGGGGCTCAGTTTGTAGAGTTAGAAAAAATGGGTGAATATTATCTGCTGTGTGGATGAAAAAAGTGTGCTTTTCTTTTTTCTTTTCTTTTCTTTTATTTTCTTTTTTCTTTTCTTTTCTTTTTTCTTTTCTTTTTTCTTTTCTTTTCTTTTCTTTTCTTTTCTTTTCTTTTCTTTTCTTTTCTTTTCTTTTCTTTTCTTTTCTTTTCTTTTCTTTTCTTTTCTTTCCTCTCTTCTCTTCTCTTCTCTTCTCTTCTCTTCTCTTCTCTTCTCTTCTCTTCTCTTCTCTTCTCTTCTCTTTTCTCTTCTCTTTTTTTTTGTCTTGTCTTTTCCTTTTCTTTTCTTGCCTTGGCTTTTGCCTTTTGCCTTTTGCTTTTTGCCTTTTGCCTTTCCTTTCTTGACAGTTATAAACTGAGGTAATTATAGTTCACTATTCAAATATAAAACATGGTTTCATTTCGAGTCTTAAATATTATTTGTACTGCAAGATTCCCTTATGTGTAGGCACTGAGTGACTCATTCAAAACTGAATAGATTTTAAAATAAAACTAGAAATTCATTTTGTGAGAGCATCTTAATAGAAAATCATTCCAAAAAATGATTTGTTGCATAGAAAGGGTTC
>VZRO01003192.1:354528-410395 GCA_013397915.1 Daphoenositta chrysoptera | reverse complement strand
AAAAAAAAAAAAATTCATTGCCTTAGTGCTTTTAAATGCCAATAAAGGTTAAATTTAGTTTAAAAAGTTTTTAAATTACTCAGACACTCTTTAAAAATATACTTTGTTTTTTCAATTTCTACACTGATTTTCCCAAAGAATTCACCATCATTTTGAAAAAAGGAAAATTTATTCGTTTTATGGGCAGTGTTATTTTTCTTGATTTCCGCTTCCTCTGTCAGGGGGGTTCCAGTCCTTGTGACCCCACTCCTGGTGTCCAGGTGAACTTTTTAGCTCTAAAGTCACTTTTGACAGCAGAGGGTGACTAATCAGCAGAAATGGATTACCTCCCTAGCAACAGCAGTACAACACTTATGGAAGTATTCAGGGAGCTGGTGGTAAACAGGCAAACTGGAGTTATCTCTAAATTAATGGCATTTGAGCAGGTAACAGTGGAAAACAGAATGGCTTCAGTGTACCCAGGCAGGAAGCCCAGAGCATAGGAAACATGTAGCTCTTATCAGAAGCTCAGACACGAAGGTTTTGGCTTCTGCATCCAATGACAGCATCCTGCAGAGCACCAGGTTATGCCCAGCCCCTCACTCATGCAAAACACTCAAACCTTATGTTCGGATTGGCTAACTGAAGAACTAAGGCACCCAAATAGCTAACCAAGCTACTCAACCACTGCAACAGATTTCTTTTCCCTAGAAGAAAGAAATTTTATGCAGTAAGGATTTTTCCTTTGAAGGGGGCTGCTAAGGCCTTTGCAAGAAATAAGGACTTTTGCAGCTTAACTTCCACTTTAAGTGCAGGGCACATTTCCTTGATTTTATCTTCTCAGATATTATACACGTGCATAGATGTAGGTGCCTGTACACTTCATGTTCAAAGGAAAATCCAGCTTGCTCTCTATACACTGAATAGGAGGGAAAAAATGTTCAACGCATCTCTTCATACAGTACTGAGAAGTGTTCAGCTACTACAATGAAAAATGCAGTAAAAGAATCAGAATAGGGTATGAAGGGTTCTCAGACAGCTTTCCCACCTGACAAGTTTGTTTGCTCTGAGTGACCCCAGAATACTATCTGTTCTGAAGCATGTGGGAAAAGAACAGCAGAGTGTTTTGGCACATAGGTGGGGGAGAAGGCTGTGTCACACAAAGTGTCACACAGCCTGCAATTCCTTCTTTTTGTAGAGCAAGAACAAAGAATAATGGGTCTAGCTTGTATGTCTTAATAGACTGGAGCTCATGGGCTTCCTGCCAAAGGGTTAATTGCTGCTGTTTGGCCCTTGGTTTCAAAGACAGAAATGGCCATCTTTCAATAGTAGATGTTTCCAAGCTAAAGAATGAGTAGTCGGCTGTAGGGAGAAAAGCCATTGTGAATAAAATACAGAAATAACAGCTGTGATACAATCTTCCTCTTAGCTGAGCATTTAGTTTGAGGTGGGTGTCCTTTTTATTTTTTTTCCATTTTAATTCTGAGAGGGATTTCTATGGAAGATTGTTTTCAAAAAAAGGCATTATTCGTCTACCGTGCACATTTAGATGCATTTGCCACTGAGCTTTTGAAGGATTCTAAGAGCATATTATGAGAAAAAAATGTTAGCAATTGTTCATGGAAAAAATCTGACAGTAAGGTCAAGTGAGCCACAAAGGAGGTGACATTTGCCGATTAAGCTCTTGCTACAGGATGAAACAAGGTAACCAAGAAAAGCATACAGCATTTAAGGATTTTGTCATATTTTTTATGGCAAGAGTGTACTTTTATGTGTGCTAAAGAATGGAAATGAATTTTAATGCTTATCAGGCACTTAGGCTATCTTATATGAAACCGCGTTTGGCAACTCCTCCTGCAGCTGTTGCAAACAAGTCCAGCCAATCATCAGTACTTGTGTGTTTCATTCATCCCTCTGTAAGAGAAACAGAGAAGCAATAGACTCAGAACATTTGGAAATTCAGTTTTAACAAAGTGGATGATTTTCTTTGCAGAGCCAAGTCTTTTAGTTTGTTGTTGTTGGGTTTTTATAATAATTTCACCAGTGGAATTGGATTGAGATTGCTTCCTTCAAAACTACAGAAAGCAAAACAAAACTGTTTTCCAAGCTTCTAACAAAACTCTCTGCTTCACCAATGTCTTCTAATGGAAAAAAGTGTGTATACAGCCCATTTTGACTTCTGCAACCAAAGCTGTCAAAACCACACCTGTATGTTTTCATCCAATGTGATCTGGTGGCATGTTGTTAACTCCAAGTGCCACATCAGGTAGCAGGAGTATTATCTGGTATATAACTACTTATTACCAGTATGCCAGCAATTCATGGGGTACTCTAAAGTACTGTAATGCAGTTAACTGTGTTTTTATTAGTTAAAATAATTATGATAATAGTTTCTTTAGCAAATTTTCTAACTTTCACTATATGTTTGGAAAAACACAGCATTTTGTGTCTGCGTCATTGAATTGTTAGCTACATCTATACAAAAGATGTACAGGAAACTGTCATTCTGATAGACAATATTTGTCATGCTGCTTAGCTGCCACTGATAATGACCCAAGTTTCAAGAGACATTAATTTTTTGTCCTTGTTGACCCTTACCATTCAGGAAAAGTGACAAGTGCCTATGTCAAAAATTATAATCTGATTAACTAGTAGCAATTAACTCATCAGATGCATGATAGTCTCCCTGGTCATCTGCACAGTACTTTCAGTGTGTGTGCTCCTTATAATTCTTCTCCTTGTAGTTATTCAGGCAGACTCAGTCATTCAGATGCTTAGATATTTCCAAAGCTAACCTAGATATTTCCTAACCTAACCTTGCCATAAGTCTGAAATAAATTCTTTAAAAATACCAGAATTTCAATATGATCTACTTACATTTTTGGCGTTTTGATTATTTTGCCAAAAATCTGTCTTGATGGTTGCTGGTGTTTTTGTAGAAAGGATGAATGTGTTCATTTTTTGGTTTGGTTTGGTTTGGTTTGGTTTCACTTGGTTTGGTTTTCTGAGAGATTGGGCTGACAGCCACATACATGCTTATCAGGTCCTGGGTATTAGATTGGACAAAACCAGATAATGATACACAAATCCGAAAAGTGTGGGCAAAAGTCTGACATTTCTTTTCCTCAGAGAAAACGCTATTGCAACTTGAATGATCAGATGTCCCTTATGCATTCTGCTTTCCAGTCACGTTTTCAAAACAAGATGGAATAGAATATGTTGCAACTTATTTGTAATAGGGTTTTAGTAGCCTTTAGTTAGTTTTCCCTTTTAGTCATACAGATTCTATTCTCTGTCATAGCTGCAAACTTCATAGTTCATACATTTCACCAATAAGAGCTCTAAATTCCATAAAACAATGTCATAGGATGCATTCTTGTCGCTTTTCGATGATGCATAGATGACTTAGAGGGGATGTAGAGGCATTTTTTAGTAAGGGAATATTTTGGTTTGCTACATGGGAGTAGTAGCACCAGGAGTAGCTGCACCAGGCACCACTGATTAATTGATTTTGGAATTAAGATAACGTCTTAGAGAACCTAGATATCTGTGAGCTCAAAGTAAATTCTCCCAGCTTCAGTGGTTTTGTATTTCTGAAAGTTGTTTTGGGTTTTTTTTTTCCTGAAGAGGTGATTTTGACAATTTTCTAATTTATCTATTTTTATAATTGAAAAATTGTACGCATCAGTGATACTTTAATGCTTCCTCTTCACTTTAGATGACAAAATAAACCATAAAGATACGAAAATTTAAGCATTTTGAAATATATGGTCTATTTGCTATGATACCTAAAGGAAAAACATAAAGGAATGCCGAGATGCACAAGAAAAGGTGCAAAACAAAGAAACAGTGAAAAGTAACAGAATAGAACTCAATTTTGCCTTTTATTTTTTTCCATCTGAATCCTTTCTTGTTGCCCTAGTAGTATTTGATAGTCAAAAGGCGTCTTCTACCTCTGAGAGATCCAGAAAACATCAGCATATGCTGTGCTCAGATTACGCTATACTGACTGACCTACTTGGTCTTGCCTTCAAGTTTTGGCTAAGGCCTGCATTTGTGAACTGTCAGCTGTGTGAGTGATGCACATTATTTCTCCTCCCTTTCCACAATCATCCATCTGCAACCTGCAGTAAACTCTATTCCTGTGCTGCTATGATACCGTGGCATGTATCACTGTCTTGCTTGTTTCCAGTAACATGCCAAAGATAGAAGATGAATAAGTACATCAGAATAAAGCTCTAATATGCCATATACATGTTGTCCTAGTCTCATTTGTCCATCATTATGCTTCCACTTACTCCCAAAACAGCAAAGATCTTGGACACATTGCTGACAAATGCAGTAGACAGTATAAAGAGACAGTTCTGTGCAGTCTGCCCAAACCTTTACACACTGACTGACAGCTGGTTTGTTACTGCAAGCTAACGTAAAATGTGAGTGCCATGAAGCCACCAGTGTCATCTCACTCCTTTCCACTGCACTGGCTCTGCTGCTCACCCTGCCATATCCTTGCTTCAGAAAGCTCCCAGGCCTTGCATTTCCTTAAATAGAGGAGAGAATGTCCATGTTCCCTTGATGATTAGTATATCTGCCCAAAAGCATTATTACATTTCTGAGAAGGTTATTATTTGCCCTGAGTTGGTAAGCCAACCTGCAGGGCTGACTCTGCAGCTGTCATAACTCTGAAATCAGCTGTATTGTATTGAGTTACCTTGTGGAGTAATTAATGTGTGGAGTGTGCTAATGGCTCTTCTCAGATTCTCATATTCATATCTCCTGAAAATATTCTACATGACAACCAACCTTTTCTAGTGATTTTCAGTGATATGTGTGTGTGTGTGAAAGAGTTGAAGGTCTGGGCCTCCTTTTTTTGCACTTAAGCTCACCAGATCACACCAACTCTTTGCATGTTCAGACCTAGCTAGAAATATCTACCTATAAATGACCCATATGTGTAGGAAATTATAGGACCTGTCTTCGAGGTTGTGGTACCGCTCTTCCTGTTTTCTCCTTTGACTTAAGAAAAGGCAAAATGTTTGCTATGAGAGACAAGGAAGCAGACAGATGTGTGCTATAGCCCTTTCGTTAAAAAAAAAAAAAAACCAAAAAAAAACCAAAACAAGAAAAAGCCTTAATTATACATTTAAAGACAAAAAGAGAGGAACAGTATTCTCTTTTAATTTTTGCCTATGTATTATGTCTAATTCAGATACCACAGAGGTGGAGACTAAGGGAAGTCACTAAGGGCTTTATTGCTCAAAGCCATAGGCCAGGAAAGCCTGTCTGTCTTTGTAAGACATTAAACACCTTTTAAAATCAGAATTTTATTTAACCTTGGAGTCAAATTTCTCATGGGAATGGTGAAATCTTTAAGAAAGTTCTCTGAAAATGGAGTTCTATGCAATGCAATAGACACGGATGACTGTTTTCCCCTTCTTTTCCTTTTACCTAAAACTAAGGTGCCTTAAAATGTGAAAAGCCTTTCTTGCATCACTTCCCAACAAAAGGTTGAACCATTTTTCTATCTTCAGCCTGGGAAGCACCACCCAGAGAAAATCTCTTGACTGTGAAGAAAATCCTGTACACTGAGAACTGGAAAATTGCTCAGCACTCATAAGATTTCCTGGTGGCATCAGCAGCCACCAGGAGCCGTGTGGAAGTGATCCACCTTCCCATTATGCTGCTTCTGAAAGGCTCCTGGCCTTTCTGGTAGTCCTGGACTGCCAAATCCCTGGCAGAGGAGTGATCTTACAACAGGGGCTACAGTCGGAGAGCAGGTAGCTGGTTTAGTGTGGGGAAAGTGTCAGAATACACCAGATTTTTTAAAGGACTTTAAATGTGAAACAGAAGCTGGTAAAATAAAAGGTTTTATTCAAGGCTAACAATGAGTCCATTACAGACATTGACAATTTGAATTTGTTTTGACTAGATTTGTCAGAATATGCATCTGTGAATCTTTCTTTCTTCATCTTTAGATAGTCAGGTAGCTACGCATTCATCCACTTCATTTTCTTTTCCTGTAGGCAACTTACTGTGCTTTCAGCTGGTTTGCTTACTTCTCTGAAAGCAGCAGCAGCAGTGCTTTCAGGGGTTTCTAGGTATCCCTTGAACAAAACCTGTCACTATACAAAAAAATTAGAATCTTTTCTGTACCTCTCATCTAGTTCCCATCCTTTTTGACTTTGCTAAACAGTCTCTTCCAGTGATGTTGTATCCTTCAAATTTGTTAACATACTTCTACAACATAAATTTCTTTTTACTGTGAAAGCTAAAGAGTGTATCAAATGAAAAAGCCTTTGAAAAGCCTTCCTAGGAAATCTCTGTCTACAAAGTATTCAAAATATTTTTTTCATTATGAAATGCCCTGCTCTGAGTTGATGACTACAGTATTAATACTGGGAAACAGAACTAAAAGCATTGATCTCAAAACTGATAATTTTTTTTTCTTTTCATTTTTCTTTTATTTTCTTTTATTTTTTATTTTATTATCTTTTCTTTTTTTTCTTTTAACTAGAGAAGACACAGGGTCAGATTTTCAAAATTTAGTTTTTTAGTTTTGACTTACTTCTATCCTTCCATTTAAGACATCCAGAAATTAAGACATGAGAAAATGTTCTTCAGAATCTTCCTTTAAGGTATTTAGGAGAAGAACTGTGTTCTACAGTGAATTCCTACAGTGCCTAACACAATAGAGATAATTAGTTGAGACCTCCAGGTGCTATTGTGTTATAAACACTCATCAACTCAGCAAACGAATTTAGTCTCTTCCATGGACTGTGGATGCCTCTTGTACGGACATGTGGAGCATAATAAGAATATTGATACATCACTCTTCAAATATTACACTATGATACAATTTTAGGGAAAGGTGCATTCCTAGCGCAGAAGGAAATTTCCTTCCTTAGCAGTGTCTGTCTCTTTCCTACAGAATTGCCTAGGACACATCATTTAAACTGTATTACAGATTCCCAAGTACGTCCTTTTCCTAAACTCCAATACATATATCTGGCGGACACAGGTGTGACAATGGCGTGTAATAAACAAAGGAGAAGTGACCTGTTTAGATTTCCTCCAGTGTGACTCTTGAGTAAACTCATAAAGGTTGTTCAGTTTATGTAGGTGAGAGAGGGCAATAACTGCCTGAAAATACTGTGATAATGGAAAAGCTAATGCAAAAAAAAAAAAAAAAAAATTAGAACTGAATTTTAAAAAAATAATTATATTTAGGACACAAAATTGGCTATACTTAAAATTTCAAATATTGTGAGCTAGTAAGAACAGATGTGAAGGGCAAGAAAGTTGGTGCTGGGGATCTGATTTTCTGCACTACACATATTTCAGGATATTTTTCCTTCAGACCAGCTCTGGACTGTTTGCACAGACTGAATTCCCTCTTGCAGATGGAGTGTATTTGTTTTGCTGCTAAAGACCACATTCCAGTTCCTCCAAATTCCTTCATCCAAAAGGAATCCAGTTTGTTTGCTTTGAGACCAATCTGTGATGCTAACCAAAAGATAGCACAGGGACCAGATGGAGATATTCTTAGATCAGCAGATGATCCAAATTAAAACCCTAGGCAGGTATATCAAAACTGATTACATTCAACTTAATATGCAAGTTGCAGTGTTAATTGTTATTTTAGTAATATTGTATGGGTTTTATGGGGTTACATGTCAGAGGGATGACCTCTGTGGGAGGAGGTTATGGCTGCCCTGTCACAGGCACCACTACAGATGGCTCCACAATGGACCTAATTGAAATTGGCAAGAAATTAAATTAATTTTCCACACATTGAGTCTGTTTTGCCCATGAAGGTAATTGGTAAGTGATATTCCTATCTTTATCTTGACCTGTGAGCTTTCTTATACTTTTTTCTCCCCCTGCTCCCCTGAGAAGGAGGAGTGAGTGAGCAGCTGGGTGTGTATTTGGCTCTTTACAAAGGCTAGCCTACCACAATTATATATAATTATTCTGTCTTATTTGCATTGGGTAAAATGCAGAGAAAAACAGTAAGGAAGAAGAAATAAAAGGTAGGCAATTCTCTGCTATGAAGGGCTTATGTTTTAACAGATATGTTTTAATAGGCTTTATATTTTAATAGGTAAGCTAAGGATGTGACATCCAAAAGAATTATCACCTTAGGCAATAGACAGTCACAGTGAAAGAGTGTTTTACTCTGACATTTCAAAACTGAAGTTACAAGTAGGTCTCTTGGGGTGGCAGCCAGGAGAGAAACTTATTGACATAGCTATGTAATGACATTAGCTTAAATATGAAGTCGTGTGTTGTGTTAACCCTTTCTCTCTAGCATGAAGAAGTTACTCCCCTTGGAAAGTTCTTTAGATTTCTGAGTCATCTCCTCTTCAGCAGCTATACAGATGTGACTGGTACCTTGCCAGGTGGTTTCTCCTCCAAACAAATTTCTGTAGTCCTGCTAAATCCCACTGTCCTTGCATCTCCTGCTCCACTGCTCAGCTAATTCAGCCTCTGCCACCTTTAGAGGCCAGATCTTTTATTTGCCAGGGCCCACTCAGGCTTTATAGGAACTGGACAGCTTTGTTGGGCACTAAAGAAGCCACAGTTGTTAAAAATCTTGAGGGTAAGAAAGAAACATCTTCCCAGAGTTGGTCAAGGTCAAGATGGTGAGGACACAGATTAACAGAGTTAGAGACACAGGAAACCTGTGCCTGAAGAGCCCAACCAATCTCACTCTAGATGTGTTCCAGCAGTCTTTATTTGTTGAGACATCAAGGAAGACCTTGATCCTCAAAAGGTGCCATTAGTGAGAGAAACAAAGGTGAGTGCTAGAGCCTGAGAGTCAGGTCTTGAAGACAGCACCTACTTTGTGCCCCAGGGCTGGTGCAGGAGACCCAGACAGGAAATTCATGTTGAAATACTGTTCTGAAGATGGTGCTCAAAAACCTGTGTCCTTCCAAGCCCTCAAGCCAGACTTTTTTCCATGGATCAAGAACAGAGATCGGGAGATTTCACTGAATCTGTTGGTGAGAAGAGATTTCTAGTGAATGTCCGCAAAGCTGCCAAATTGTCAGGATCACTTTGAGTTACTTCAGTGCACTCTTCTCGAAGAAGATTTCTCAGAGATGCAGCCACCCTCAGGCCACACTGAACAAATGACAATGCATTTGACATTCCCTGTGCAGGAAGAGCACGACTGATTGCCTCCTTCTGTTACTCTGACACTGACAGTGCTTTTTGCTTTCAAAGCCTGTGCCTTGCCAGTGATGAGCAGTAAATCAGGCTGCAGAGGCTGGTCCCTTCTAAGAGAAGACTCCAGCTACAACCTGGTCATCTGGGGCGATTTCCTGAAAGGCCTGTCACCAGTTAAGCAGGATGTCTTTCTCTCAGGGACACTCCAGTGGTTGTTGATGGCAAAAAAAAGAAAGAGCCAAGAGACTTGCAATTCCCTGTGTGTCATTCAAAGCACAGAAACAATCAGGTGCTTAAAATTACTGTCATGGACCTGCTCCACATTTCTGCAAATATCAGCCTTGCTAAGCAGCAGATTTTGTGTGCATGTTAATAGGCTGCGGCAGACAAGGCTCCTGGGAGAAGTCAGACTGGACCATATATCTACTAGGAGAGCCTGTCAGACAGATAGAGGACATGGACTGTAGGATAGCTGGAGAGGTCAAGTTACTCCAAGTGAAGCACAGAGGGGGCACAGATAATGAGAGCCAGAGATGGGCTAAGGCAATGCAGATGCAACTGTCTCAAGCTGCTTAGCTGGCAAAGCTGGATTTGAGCTTGGCACTGCTGCTGAAGTAGCAGTATAGAATTGGCCTACAGTGCTCTAGGGAGCTTCTGCAATTGAACAGAAAGGGAATGGTGGGTGAGATTTGAGCAGATTTTTCTATTTTATACCTTCTCTAGAGAATGCTCCATCATCCCTGCCAGAGCTGGTTTATGCCTGTGTTTCATAGCAATATACGAGCAAAGAAAATGCTGCTGATTGCAGCACTTGGCAAGTAAGTTCTAAATACTTACCAGAGAAGAAAATCCCCAGGTTCTTTTAGTCTTCACTTGCATTTAAAGATACTCTAAGTTGAACTCAGTGCAAAGGTAGCTACAGGAACTGTTCACAATTTAAGGGAATGCACCTAATCTAAGTTTGTTTAGCAAATGAAATGTCCTCACTCCTGGTTACAAGTAAGAGAAACATGAGCTTTAAATGGGCACACAAATAGATTCTACTGTCTCTGAGACCTTTGTCTGGGACATAGATTTTATTTAATGGATCAAGGGAAAATTGCTTGTAGGAACCTCTCTTTCACAGGTGGTTTGCAGCAAGCTGTTAACACACTAAACCCCCAGACACCATTCATATGCAGGAATTCCAGGCATCCCCATAGAGCATGTGCCTTTCAACACAGTCCCTCTCCCCTTGTCCCCTTACAACAGGAGGCAGCCCTCAGTTATTCTATCTGGTTTGTTTCTTCCTAAATAAAGATAAGACCCAAAGAAAACATAATTTAGTTTGGGAATTCCCTTGGTAACCTGCAGAAAAATTTGCTCCAATCCCCTCCCAGCCTATCCCTCTAGCTCCTGTTTGTGTGTTTGCCAGCAGGTGCATGCTGCTCCCCTGAGTCCTCCAACCCAGTGTCTGGTTGTCTAGGGTGGGCAGGGGGAGGTATTCAAGGATTTTCACTTAAGGCACCTTAATGATCCAGAGAAGTTGACTGGGAAATGGCCTGAACTCCCTCTGCAGTCAGAGAGAGATGCTCCCGTGGAGAGCAATTCAGGTCACCTTGGTTAGGTTCTTGCTCTGAATTACCCTTTGGAGGAGCCCATCTATCTTCATTAATTACATAGGGAATTTAGGAAGCCTATCATGCAAATGTAAGTGCTGAACTGTGGTGCCTGAAGTGAGTCACTATGAAAACCTCCCTTCTATGAGCTCCTGGAATCTTATGTTCCACTGCTGAAAATATATAAGCCTTCACTTATTAGGGAAGAAAATTCAGAAAGAATTTTCAATCTTTTTTGTTGCACTTGACTTTAAAACAAAATCACTGTCACATTTTTTTAAAATGTTCTACTTAAGAAAATGAATGTATAGCTTTCCCACACACTCATGGCAATATGCAAAATCACTGCTAATAATGAGGGCATCACAGCTTCATTCCTATCATCGCCTTTCATTTTCCCATGTGTCTGAGCTCCATAGTTACTCAAACTGTCATATATATTATTTATTAACACAGAAAGGCATTAAAATGCAGTTCGTCATCAATTTGTTTCTTTCCTAATTGCCCACTATTTAATACACAAAGAAATTCAGCCATGGCTGGCTTGATTTTCCTTAGTTGTATAGATGCAGGAGTTTATATTTAATCATTTTTTAATGTAATTATTTTCTTGTTTTTATTTATGTGAACTTCATGCACTATTTCTTTCCACTTTTAATCTATTAGCTGTTTATATCCTCTCATTCCTTAACATGCATTTAATCTCGTGATTGATTTGTAGCTTAAATATTTTGAAAAATGTTTTCTCTGAAAGGAGAAGCCTAATGCTGACATTTCTTTAATATTTTACAGATGCTCTGATTTAAGTGTATTTACAATAATTCTGCTTTCTTTCTGATTTAAGTGTTAAAAACAATTGTCTTCAGACGTCTCTTTATAATTATCAGAATTGTACCCAGTATGTAATACTAATGCATTAATATATAAATAGAAAAACTCAGGTTGCCATAATTCATAGAATTTTCAAATAATTAGTTTCATTCTTCTCCCTAATCCTTGGTTTAAAATTTGGGGGACCTGTTTTGCTTTTCTTTGTCTTAACAGGCTTTTAAGGCGGAAAATGGATCATCTAAGAACCACTCTCATGACTTCACAGCTACATTTATAATAGGGCTGGCACATCACCTTGGTGCCTCATCCATCTTCACATTTTTCTCCAAGGATGGTAAATGAGCCAGAAGCATTTAAGGAACACTGTCTAGGAAAGCTTTGCACAATATTCCCTGTACGGAGCAAGATTTGTGACATTGATTTCAGTGGTCTTTGGGTCAAGATATGTCTCTTAGCTTTGAAGTTAGCAGAATAATGTATTTGGGAAACGTGACTTCTTCTAGCTCAATCATTGTTTGAGAACTTTGGAATGAAAGTTTTACACAAAGCATGCTGTAGCTTGATATCACAATACTAATAAATAATTAGTGAATGAGAGATGTTTGAGCAGATGCAGGTGTGACAGAGTTTTTAATTCCTTCCTGTGAAATAGTAGAAACTTAATGTCATGTGTAGGCCTAAATGTCAGGCATTTTTAGGGATTCTAAGATGCTAATACTGGGTGGCCTTGCCAGGACTAGTCATGATCCTGGGTCATCACCCTGTGATCCTGGGTCATCACCCCACAGCTACTGAACTGCATGAAAGTTTTTTTGTATGATTCTGTACAAGCTGGATTGTTGTGATGCTGCTATGCAAATGCATTGGCACATTAATAGAAAAATTCAGGCTATTGTGATGTTTGACCTAGATTTAAAAGAAATGACTGTTACAACGGTGTGAGAAGTGCAAACACAACAAATCTGTTACAATAAATACACAATGAACACAGAGTTTATAACTGTTGTGTCTCCTTACAAAAGACAGTAGGGTAAAAATATCAGTGTTATTTTCTGTTCTTCTTTCTGCCCTCAGAAAGTCTTCAGCCCTCAGTAATTCCTTTGCTCTCAGTTTTATGAAACTGAAAAATGTGAGCTTCATATAAGGATATGAAAATTTATCTCAGACTCCTATCTTTTTAAATTTTACTTAAAAAAGCAAACCACATTTTTTTCCTTTTTCTTTTTTTAATATATCCTATATTATTAGTTAGTGGGAAATTATATTTTTGTTTAGTATTTTAGCAAAAATATAATACAAATGGGAATTTGTGATAAGATAAAAAAAACCTTATTCACTATGTAATAGTGTTTATTAAAAATTAATTTCTACAAAATTTGTTGTAAAAGTGGTAAAGAAAACCTATGGGTTTTCCATGATCAAAAATGAAAAATATCAGCCATGTCTAAATACCTGTTCCTTTGGGAATACTCTCAGGAAAATGAACAAAAAGAAATTAAGTAGAGGACAATCAGTGATTGACTTTTTATCTGGATATTGTTTAAAGGAAATAAATTGTTGATCAATTTTACTTTTTTCTGTCATATTTGTTGCTCTGAATCTTAGAAGAAGAATGGTCTTATTACATTAAAAATTCATCCCATTGGAGGAGCAGTTGAAGAACACAGGCATAGCATTCATTGCAATGACGTCAAGAAGACCAAGATAATTGAATGAACTGAGGATATGGTCACAGCCCGTGTTCTGCACTGTTGTATAACACACAAAATGAGGAAGCCAGAATACAGTTCATGTAGAAGGTCTCAGTTGTTTTTATGATTGAAAATTTTGATGGCAACATAATTAATGTTTTATGGTATCAAGTAGGAAAACATTATCTAGTTTATGTCTAGGAAACATCACTGAAGTAGGTAAAATGCAGAAATGCAACTGAGTAAAGAATAAAACACTAAGAATCCTTTACCTGTATGGTCACTTTCTTCAGCCCACGAAGACTAATTTTTATTTGTTTCATAGTGGCTAGAAAGAGTCAGTGGAGAATAACATAGACAAAACTGAAACTTCCTCTGATGAAGGTGGTAGAACTTTCTCCAACAGGTATCTTCTGCACCCATGATACTGAGGCATGGCCAGGAAAGGGCTGAGAACACTCTGAGAATATGGAAGGCCCAAGTGATGGCTTAGCATTAGCTCCTTATTTAAGAGTTCTGATGGAGTCTAAAAAGCTGCATTAATGAAGACCACAAAGAAATAGATATGCAGAATATACTCAAATGTGGCAGGCTCTGCTTATTTGCTAACTCAAACTTCAGCAAAGTACAAGTTTCCGTTAGCTGTGTAACTAATAGTTTCAAAATAATTCAATACAGTGAACTTTTCTAAAGGCTGTGGTGGGATTCATTAAAGCCAGGGTAATGTCTTTTACCCATTACATCTCTGTGATTTGCTGGCTCCATCTATTTCAGACAGTGTTGAAATTTCTAACAATGCATATAAACCAGAAATAATAATGTTTTGGCATTAAAGTTATTGCACAAAGAGTGATCATGATATTTGATGGGTAATTTAGCTTTGGTTATTCTTCTACCAGGATTTCTTTAGCCTGTGGAGGTTCATAATGCTCCAGGAAATGTATCTTTTCATTTTCTTAAGAAAATATACTGATGAATGCTCTGATAGATAAATGTGTGCCTTGTGTATTGTTAGCCCCAGGATGTCTTGAAGAAGATATCCATCTCAATGGGCCTGTTCCTGGGAGACAGATATAATTAACAACGGAATGTATAAATCAACCAATAAGCTCACTACTGTAAGGAAAAGCTAATTTCTTTTTGTTGTTTTTTGAGCTTGGTTTTTAAAATGTTAATTTTTATAATAACTTTGAAAGAAAATGTCAGGTGAGATTTGCACAAAAGCTCTTTATTTTTTTCTTAATGAGGTTATGGATCCAATCCATTTCACCGTGTATCCCTTCAGAGTGTTGCTTTGGCAACCTTACCCAGAAAGATCATTTAAAAAAACTAATACTATTCAGCGATCTGCCAGATATATCTACAGAAAACTCAAAGTCATTGCCATCATCTTCTTCTTATCTTCTTTGCACACATATTCTATCCAGTTTTCTTAGTCATTCTGTTGCAGATGAATTTGAACTTAATATTCCTGTACTCTGAACTGGATATATACAAATTTGGGCTGAAATGAAAAGCCCCTTTATAAAGCTCAGGTGCTGGTCAGAGATGGATCACATATGATCAGGCAGCTGCCAGTTCACTTCTCTGTGCAGAAGGTCACATGAACATCACATTTATATAGCACACCTTTTATTTTCATTGAAATTATGTACTGGAAACTTTTTAAATTTTGCCTTGCCTTACAGCTATCCCTGCATGTCTGCCCCTGCAAAGCTGAAAGTGCTCCAAGAGAGGCTTGGAAGAATGGTGTCACCTGGAGTAACTACAGGGTCAGGTATCTGGCAAGAGTATACAACTGGTGTGAGGAAAAGGGAACCTTATTTTCAAAGAGTATCATCAGATCTTGCAGTTTACCTGCAAAATTTTGGCCTAGACAAGTGCATAATTCTGACAAAGATTTGTATCAAATGTTTTCCATATAAAATTGTATCTTTTTTCAACAATCTGCTGAGTTTTCTATTGCCTGTGGTTTTAATCTCAAACCAAGACTGGAACTTCTAGCAGGCCTGTGTGCCATAGCTTATTGAGTGCTCTTTCCATGAGACATTTAGGTGGTTTATAAATGCCTTCTGCAATACCCAAAGAAATCTATTTCTTTGTTGCTGCTGAGATTTGCACCCAAAGACCTAGAGAAAAAAAATACAGAATTATTATTTAGATAGATCAAGGTCATGGAAGTTTTTGTAACTTTATTTAATGCAGTTCTCTCCCATCGTTAGAATACAGAAAAAAATGGTATTTGATGAAACATTCAGAGGCCAGGAAAAATAGTCATGTGGTCTGGAGGATTTAGATCATGACAATGCTTGCTGAAACATATTTGGAAATAATAGATTTTTTTTTTTTTTTTTAAATTGCTGCTGTCACTGTAAGGCTCAAATATATATAAAGTGTTCATCCAACAGTATGACTAAAATGACAATTTGTTAAAATATGTTGTGTTTCTTTTTTGTCATCTCATGGCTGTCTGGTAATTGGGATATTTACTACACTTATGTGACTGTTGATTTGTACCACCTAAACCAACAAAATATAATATTTTAAAATTTTACAGTTACCTCATCAATGACAAAATCTGTGGGAGGAAAAAGCAAAAGGGCAGGATTGAATGAAAGCAATGAAAATATCACAGGATGCATGCATATACCTGGTTATTTTTCTCAAGTCAGAATAGTCAAAGTCTCTTTTAACAACTTTTGACTCGCTAACTTTTCCTGTGCCTCAATTAGCTGAATCTCAATAACTAAATGTAGAGAAAACTCAGAGGAATGTAACCTCACTGTGCTGAGAAAAATCACCATGGCCAAATAAACCCTCGACACCAGAGGAGCCATGCGTGATGTCTCCCTTCCTTTCAGAGAAGATAGGAACTAATGGTAGGATTTTGCCATGATCTTGTCACACTATTTTTGAAGGAAAAAGGACCAAGAGATCTTTTGCCATCTGAGTCAATTGAAAAATAAGCTATGTATTCTTAGTAATAAGTGTGCTTCAAATGACTTCAACAGACTTCCTATGCCTCTTTGTGCCAAAGACAATTTGAGATCCTCAGATGAGAAAATGAATGCTATCTACAGTTTGTCCAGAGAATTACTGTTATTGAGGAAACAATTTGTGTTTTGTAAATACATATTTATAGGATAATTGATGTCTCTGGTAAATAATATATGATATGTTAATATAATTAATTTCCACCATTCATTTCTAAATTAACTAAATATGTATTTAACAAACTTAGTTCTGAAAAGAGCTTAATCACCCATGGGCAAAAGGAAGATTAAAATTGAAACAACAGGATACATTATGATTTGTTGTCAAAACAAACCAAAACAAAATCCAATTTATAATTTTCCTTGCTAACGGAACTGTCATTTTATGCCTGCACAGAAAGCATGAAAAAATCCTTGGTCTTATAAAACAACAAAAGCCAAGAATCTAAACTATAATTTTCAAGGAAAATAGAAAGAAGATATGAGGAAGAATATGTCTCCTAGATCAAACCATGAAGTATCTGGGAAAAATGAAAAGCAGGAACACCTGCCATTAGCTTTTTGTCACAGGCTATCTGAGCAACTCTGTATGCAGAACCATCCAGCAGAACGAGAGAAATATTAATTACTATATTAATGTTTTATCATTGATTCATTAAATTAACTTGTATAACAAAGCATTGATTATTATACAGAAAGCAAGTCAAACTGTTTTCTTATAGATCAAGGAAGATAATTTTTTCTTTTGTGGGGACGAAAATCCGTTCAATAGAAGCAAGAGCTGATTTCAGTTGCAAGAGAAATCTCTTCTGGGAGTATCATTTACATTGGTGGACTTGGCTAGAAGACATACTAAGTCATCCTACAATAAGTATACTCAAATGTGTTTTTAGGATGGAGCGACTTGGAAAGCAAAATTTATTAAATAAGCAAAATTAAGACTAGGAAAGAAGAAAGTCTGTAATATTAAAACATTTACATTTTATTATACCATCAATATTACCTCTTGAGTTGCAGAAAATATGTCTGTCTTTAATCACTATTATTCTTTGGATTACTTATTGCCCTATTTACTAATTACTGCATTTACTTTGCATAACACAAATGCATTATGTGACATGACAGAGCCAGGCATCTCAGTGAAGAACTGAAAATGAGAAACAGCAAGCCACTTAATAATGTTTCTCAAAAGAACAAAGGAGTGGGATTTCTAAAGGCATGTGGATGGAGAAGAAACAGATGGATGGTAGCGGTAAAATAGCTCTGGATGAATACTACACACTGTTTTAACCTTCCAAGAATCGTTGTTAGGCAAGAGCGATGTTTAAGGTCAATGAATGACAAGTCAGTTGGACAATTAAAGATGAACAGAACTCAGACAGGGAGGTTCAAAATAATAAGAACAATAACTAATAATAATAACAACAAAAACTATAAAATATTTGGAGAAAGGAATGAAAAACTCTTCATTGGAAAAAGAATTCTGCATCACCTAAAAGAGTTTTAGCGTTTATATTTTTCGATTCTTTTCTACTGTCCTTTCATGGAGTTATAATAAGTTTGCAATGCCTTCAGACAACCTCCCCTAAAAAGCTGCTGTCAATATTGTAAGCCAACAGCCCATGTGCTGGCCAAAATAGAAGCTACTCCATAGTACCTTCCAGTGCTCAGTAAACCCAGTTTAACTTAGCATTCATTCCTGCTTATGCAAAACGCAATATGCAGTAAACTCACATATAAACCAGAATGTTATTTACTTTTGCTGCCCAATTAACAATTCCAATAAATTAGTATTCCTGTTTGCAGAACTAGCCATGTTAACCAATACATCAGCATTCAGGATCCCGTTCCCCTCAGGATAAAATGTGGTGTGTGCAAATGGCATCCAAAAGTTGTGTGTGTGGTTTCAGCTCTGTGTTGGGGATGGTGTCCATCACTCCACCAGGACACAGTTAGATTGTCCAGGTGGAACAGACACCACTATGGAGTAAAAAAAAAACCTTCACATTTAAAACTACTCTCTGGACTTCAGTAAAGCTGGAGTAGCACTTAATCTTGTGCTGCCACTCTCCAATGCGGGGTGCATTTTTACCCAAGTTGCTGGTCAAACTTCAGGCATGGTCAGAGGGAAGCCACTGAGAAAATGATAAATCAAAGATTAGTCTTGTAAATGACCTGTTTCCTACCAACCTGGATGGATGTTGGACTGATGATCTTTGAGGTGTTTTCCAACCTTAATGACTGTCTGATTCTGTTCCATGATTGTATAAAGTGTGTGTGCATGCTCCCAGTTTTAAAGAGAGTCAAGTGCCAGATTTCTTCTCCTGATGTTCAGGATTTGTGACGAACTTCTGTTATTGACAAAGATTTGGTAAAGCCACTGGAAGATTTGCGACCATGCCATATCAAGTGAATTTTTACATTCCTACAATGTAATTTTACATTCCTTATGATTTATGGAAAAGAAAAACACTTTACACTCTTTCTCCCAATCCTTCCTTAAAAATCTTCCTACACATGTTCTGGATGCCTAAGAAACACACAGTGCCCACTGGGTGTAGTGGTTGGCATGCAGCTGCCCTGCCTGGCCATAGTGCTGACACACAAACAGCATTGCCCATTTCCATGATTCAAGTGCTCTGGTACCCATTTCCACCACGTCTCCCACTCCGCATTAAGAGCAGCAGTGGGTCTCAAGCATGCTGGCAGCAATTGCTGCTCTTTGGGGTGACTGAAGTGCCCTCATGCCATCCCAGTTCTGCCCCAACTGCACTGGGTGGGTGCAGAAGGTGCACTGGGCTGCAAAAGGGAACTGGTTGTACTCTGGGCATTTCAGAGATGCCTTGGCCCATTGGTATCTGTGCCATGGTAGATAAGCATGTTATGAAGAGACTGGGAAATGGATGTGTTTTCAACAGCCTACACGGTTGAGCTGGGTTGAATTATGCCTGTCACAGCTTTGTTCTGTTTACACAGTCCCAAGGGAAATTGAGATCTTGGTCTTCAGCTGGGGCTCCTCAGATTGAGAGAAACAATAAAAAACACATAATAAAGCTGCAATTTATAGCCTCTGGTTTTAAATTATAAATTCCCTAAAGGGAAGATTACACATTCTGTGGTTCATGGCACACTGGACTAACCTGTTTCATCCTTGAGGGTGATGGGATGAAGTGGTTTTTTTTAATCTCAATTTAAAGCTCAACATCAATCTCTCAAAAGTTTTTCTTTATTTTAGGTTTGTTGAAATGTCTGTCAAATTTTTAGGGTTTTTTCTGCAAGCAAAGATTAAGAGAAAAAGAAAAAAACAAAATCACCTTCAGAAAATGCAAAGCTTTCAATATTTTCTTTGCATCTCAAACCCACCCCTACCTTTGCTTCAGACCAAATAAAAGAAATTCTATTTTTCAGTTGCACCATATTGCCAGAAGTAACTAGTTCTGCAAACATTTTTGTAGTTGACCAAAGAAATACATGCTGATGAAAAGCATTCCTAAGAGATTTCCTCAATATCACAAGAACGTCTGTAGCAGAGCTGAAACAGAAGTGTAAAGTGCTGGCTGCAATTCCCACTTGCACTTTTATCAAAAAAAGGGGAAAAAACCCAAACCACCGATCTCTCATTCCACTGGATATGAATCATTTGCTTGTTATTTTTGAAGCTTTTCTTATTTCAGCTGTTTTGGAGACAGAATGTCTTTTTATTGAATGAACTTTGCAGATTCAGGTCAGGGTTTTTTTCCAAAGTACTGTTTTCTATTCTCTCAAGTAATACATTCAGACAAGCTACAGCCTCTGAAAGCCCTTTTGCAATATGATTGAAATATTTTTAGTCATTAAAATATTTTGCCTTGTGAGTGAAGGAAATGTCTGTTGTAGTTTTGTGTTATATTTATATATTTTACTTGATTTTAGTGCATGGGATATACAACATTTTCTGCTTTGTTTATTAGCTTTTCCAAGAAGTAATTGTGGTGCGACAGTAATAAAATACATGCTTCAGCTTACTCCATTACATCCCTAAAGAAAAATGTCCACATACTAATGACCAACACAATTATTCAGACTACCTGTGGTATGAAATATTAAAATGACAGAGCCTAGTTCTTGACAATTAATTTGTGCCCATCTTCTGATTGAACTAAAAGAACCTGCTCTTATAATAGAGATAAACATGACCAAGAAATATTCATAGATAAAGATTTTTACATGCTTTCTAAAAGTATTAATTTCTTTCTGTGGGCTTTGTGGCAAACTGGATACCTAAGGAGTTGGTTTGGTTTTGATTTGTTTTGATTAGTCTGTCATCACTAATGGAAAGTAGAAAGTTAGAAACAGGTTTCAGGGTATTACAATCACATTTGTCTTTCCTCCCTTTCATTAAATGTTAATAAATATGAATGTGACTTATCCTGGACACCCCCTCTGTTGCAGCCAAGGGAGGAAGCATAGGCAGGGACTGGCTGCCCACTTGCTTCAGTAGAAAAGCACAAGGAATGTGAACTCTTGAGGTGCCAGCAGGGCAGATAGGTGGAAGGTGCAATACTGGATGCCTGGCAGAGGGAAAAACGCTGAGGTCCTGATGGGAACTTTATATGGAGGAACATAATGGGAAAAAAACTGTATTTACTCTATTGTTGAGGAATTGTAATCGTATCTCTTGAGGAGAATTAAGCAATTGGTTTTGTTTAAATGCAAGCAAAATAAAATAAATAAATTACTGATGCATTGGGAAGAATCCTGACTATTAACAATTCTATAAGGAGCCTGCAAAGATGTGTTATGAGCCAATTTTTTAAATAAACTTGTGCCAGTATGAGTTCTGAGAGAGGTTATATGGGGCATCTTAACCCGACCTCTAGCCTATCACCCAGCCCAGCTCTGCTGCCTTAAAATGTCCCCTGAGCTTGGGTCTATGAGTGCTGACACTCCAGGATTGCCACAAGACGATATCGAGACTCATTCTGATCTCATCACCAAGGGGATTTCAATTCCTCGTAAGGAATTCATTCTGTCCCTGGCATCCCTGCTGCCAGCCAGTTTAACCCTTTCTGCAGGTGGGCTGTCTTACCCTCCACGTCAGATCATTCCTCAGTCACAAATTACCCCTGCTGATCAGGTACAGTTTTGAATTCCCCTTCACCATGTAAATGCAACTACAGGGTTTCCAGGCCACTGACTGAGGGAAATAAAGCTCTTTATACTTTCTCAGGTATTGAACACAAACTCTGGATGAGCTTCTGCCCTAGTAGTGCAGAGACACACTACCACAGAAGAATCCCTACATCCCTGTGGTCTCTGTCTCCACTGCTTTCCACATGAGAATGGGTGCAATACTCTGAAAACAAGAGTGACACCATGACTGGCAAAGGGAGAAGGAAGAAGCATCCACTTCTCCAGGGAGCTCAGGGAGTGATGGCCATGCTCTCTATAGACAGACGTGTATGGCCCATTCACACCACTGCACAGATAGACACACCAGGTAAAATACTCATATGATTCTCAATGGCAGTAGTTACAAAAGCAGCTCTGTAGCCTGGCTTAGCCTCAAATATAACACCAAATGACACATTTAGACTCCAAAAAAAGAGAATTTTTGAGCAGAGACTTGAGACATACTTCTCTCTCAAAAAAATAGACATAATTTTGGTAGAAACTCTTTTTCCCTCATATATGTGAGTATGGGTTCATTCACAAATATGTCCACTCCAGAAAGAATTCCTACCTGCAACTGACCCCTGAACTACCTCCTACAATCGATCTGATGGAAAGTGAAGAAGGTGGATGGGTATGCCCAGCTGACTTCCCTATCAGACTGAAATGATGGCAGACACAGCTTGGGTTTGATCCCAGGTGCTGAGCAGGTAGATCACAAGTAAATCACTGCATTCATCTCCTTCACAGCTCTTATAGCTCAGTACAACTCTGTATAAAGAGAAAATATCCCATATTTTCAAGATGCTCTTCTAAAGATGACACCCCTAATAAAAACTCTGTAGTCATGAGAAAAACTACTCAATACCAATAGTTATATGGACAGTACAAATCCCATAAACTAAGGATTCAATCCCGATATCTAATGCCTTCCAATGTGACCTGGATTTGCACTATGCTCTTGAGGTATAGGAATAAGGGGCTTAATTGTCAAACTTGCTGACCATCTATTAAGAAGTGCTGAGTATTTGGTATTTACTGACTCCTACAGGAATATATGCTAACATACAAATCCATAGAATAGATTTCTGATGATGCCAAATAATTTAACATAAGATGGTTTCTATACTGTACAGAACTTTAAAGATGTCTCTTGAGTTCTGTCTCATTTTGTATTAAACAAAATAAAATACTTGTGCAAAGTTGATTTTTTGGGTGTGTATGACAAGGGTAGGTGGAATAAAACTGTTGTTTAAAGCAACGAACACATTTAATTAACTTCACCATTTGACTTTAGATCTCTCAGTCAAAATTTTTGTCAAAATACATAATTCCTTCTCTTTAAATTTAGCTTTATGTTTTGTAATTCGTGAATTAATGTTTTCTTAGCCATTCTTACAAGAAAATTCTTGAATTGGCTGTTGTTTTTTTTGTTGTCTTCTTTTAGAGTTTCTTTTTGTATATTTGCCTTGCATGTGTTGCAACAAGTGTCTCCCTATGTCCCGCTTCCTTTCTTCCTTTCTTGTCTATAACTGTCTATAAATGTTCATGTTCTGAACTAGATTTTTATAATTATGAAATGGTGATGACTCTCTTTCCTGGCCTGAAAGCAGTGAGGTCTGTAGATTGATAAGTTAGCCGTTGAAACTCAGCTTGCTTGAAACAGTACGAAAACTTGCTTTGGGTTTACCTTTGATTAATAAGGGAAGGATCAAGCATTTTTTAATATAACTATTATAAAACTCTTACAAGTGAAGTAATGGCTCAGAATAACTTTCCGAAATATTTGTTGATTCTTTTTCCTGTGGAGACAAGCCAGGGTTTCTGCTTATCCTAAATAAATTCTAAGTGCTTTACCTTTGACATATGGGTGCTACTTTCAACTGAGTGTGGATATTTTTTTTTTTTTTTTTTTCAGATTTTGTTTTACCTTGCCTTAATTTCAGGACAGAAAAACCAGAAATTTTCAGCTGACTGCATTTTTTTATATCAGCAAACATTAAAACACTGGGGCTTCTTTACTGCAACCTGTTAACCAGTCTTTAAAGACTAAAGGGAACCGTGGTAGAATTAATTCTAGTTTTGTGCTATATTGCAGAACAACTATAAATGGAACTGTGTTAACGTTTATTGTCTGTTTTGTGGTGCATTTAAGTGCTTGTTAACGTGAGACAACATGTCACATGTGTGTACAAGAATTGTTGATTTAGGCAGATATAAAGGTGCAGGTTCTTGGAGGGCTGCTTTTGCTATTTTGACTGCTTCCTTCACCTTATTAAAAATAGATAAGGTTGCCCCACAGGCTGAAATCTTCATGCAGCTGACGCACAGCCCTTTTTGTTAACTGAGAGAAAAAGGAACTGCAGGAGTGTTTCACCAGTGGACAATGACCAGGGCTCCCAGGGGCTCAGTTTTGGAATGGCATTCAAGCCAGAAAACCACCAGCTGGGACTTAGTAATGTCAAACTTGAGGAGCTCCTTATTGCATCCTCTGCAGCTAAAGGGGCTCTGGCATGACTCTGCTGCCTTGTTCCTGCCACTGTTGGTGGGGGTGGCAGCCACATCAGCCATGACTGAGTAAAAGGTGGTTACCACTTAAAGTCACTTTGGGAGTTTTTGTAAAGGGGTAAGGTATTTTTCTGCATTTCAGGGAGAACTCTAATGTTATTGAAAAGTTCTCAGTTTTCCTTCTAGTTATCTGACAGGTAAAGGCTGAAGGAAAAACAAGACCAAACCTAAATTAAGCTTTTTTTAATGATATTTCATTAGAAATATGATTTTACACCAAAAGAGTTTTTTAGTTCTTTGCTATAATACTTTTATTAAAGAAAGGTGGAAGGAAAGAGAGAGAGGAGTCAGGCAAAAATGAAAATAAGTGAAGATGTATTTATGTGCATAAAGATGTGGAGTTTTCAGGCCAGTAACAAGATTTTTCACATTCTTTCAAGAAGCTGCAACTTTGAAAATAGAAGTTCAGTGGAGATAATAAAGAAGAATTCATTATTGTGCTAAGAAGTCTGCTGTATATTGTCTGGTGTATATATGTTCTATATTAACCCTTTTCTTAAAGCTCTCTGTGATCTACAATAAAAAAATAGATATAACACTTTTTAACTTAGATATGCAGTCCCACTTCCCAAATTAGAAGACTATAGGCAGGTGACTAGTTTATATGAATTTTAATTTCAAAATTATTTATCTGAAATATTCACTGGGGGCTTGATGGCTAGAGAGGCCAATTCCCCTTAACTTACTTTCTGTTTACATCAGCTGTGGGTTCATCTGATGAAAAAGAGAAACAGTTCACAAATTCTTCTCTATAAAAGAAAAGGTGATAAATTCATAATAGCTTTCAGTCAGAAAGACTAGTTTTTCTGTGTTTTTCATAGCCTTTAAATGCAGTTCTCAATCCTTATTTAATCACTACTTTTTTCTCATAAGACTCTACCCTTCAGATATCACGATTCAAGTAGAAGTAGGTCTGTGGTAGGAAAGGGAAGAAGAAAGTAAGACAAAAGAAGGAAGTACATCTAGCACTTATGAGATTTACCAATAAAATGTTATCAATAAATAGTTCCAGATCTTGAGGGGTTGAGCATTAACTGGTATGGTATAATTTTGTTCAATTTCTTAGTTCACTTTACATAATGGTCTGCTCCAATAAGACAAAAAACAGGATATTTTAACCAAACAAAATACACTGTTATAAAATAGAAAAAATTTAAATTAATTATAAGAAAAGAAGAAATGTCTGGTTTTCAGGAAAAAAAAAAGGAAATATTTTGCATCTTTGTGGGCAATACAATAGATGCAAAGGTGAAATTTCTCCACAGCCAAGTTCAAGCAACACTTTTAACACTGTATTTATATCAGCAGCTTCCAAGAGCCACTCTTTTCCTAGCTAATAGAGGAAAGTGGAAGATAAGAAAAAAGGAAATGGTCCACAGCCTGCAAGATGCCTTGTTTCTTGCCCTTAATACCACGTTAAACTGAATATGAGGATGATTTCTTTTGCACAGCTCATCAACAGTTGAATACACTAATTTTGCCTCCAAAAAGAGTGTACCCTTTGTCATCCAGTATTTCATAGCTATCTGTGAGTTAGGTCATTCCTCCAAGTTACCATTTCTTTTTGTAGGTGCTGGCTTACAGAAAACAAGAACAGAGCTTAACTGCTAAGTGATACATTTTTGTAAACCTTAATGTTGTTTTTCCTGGAAGACAGAGTTTGGAAGTGTGAGTTTATTCTGAATACTTAATTTTAACTTCTACTGTGACTTTCATTTTATGAGGTCAACATATTATTGTATGAATGGATTTTTATTCCACTGAAGCAACCAATACAATGGTAAAAACATCTTGGAGTATATCAGATATATCTGTATATTTCTTCAGCCCCCCTTTCCTTCCACCTATATGATTGTGACCTTCCAGTACCTAAAGGAGACTACAAGAAAGCTGGAGAGGGAATTTTTTTGAGGGCATGTAGTGACAGGACAGGGGGAAGGGCTTCCAACTGAAAGAGAATAGGTTTAAAGTAGTAATCAGGAAGAAATTACCTTGAGGGTTGTGAGACACAGGAACAGGTATCCCAGAGATGTTTATGCCACATCCCTGCAAGTGTTCAGGGCCAGGTTGGATGGGGGTCTAAGCAACATGATCTAGTAGAAGGTGTCCCAGCCCATGGCAGGGGGTTAGAACTAAATTATCTTTAAGGTCCCTTCCAACCCAAGCCTTTCTATGATTCTATGATAATCAGATGCTGAGAATGCCGTTCAACTTGCTGAATGAAGGTGTCTGAATTGCAGTTCTCTGTATGTTTTATCAAATTCCTGAGGCTCCTTTGCAAGTCTCAGACTCAGTCAGCAGTGTCAAGAGCAGACTGGAAATGCCTTACAAAAAGTTGTGTTCTGGGTGACATCATTCTTGATATTGCTAAACCAAACCTGGTTGCTCTTCCATTGCTGTTCAACCCTTTGTTTAGACTGAAGGTGAGGTAAACAAAATTACTTTGTATAGCCAGGTCCAGCTCTGAAGAGAACATCCTTAAACCTCTTTATTTTAACAGTCTTAGGACTCCTTTGAACTTTTATGACTTATAATATATTTTGGCTGGCACTAACATTGCCGCAGGAGAGGTGGGTATATTGTGTACTGCTGTCTCTTGAGTCTTTCAGCTCTTGACCATAAAAAAATGCCAGTGTCAGGGCTGTAAACAGAACTATGCAAAATCCACTTTTCCAGCTTCACACAGATGTTTTGCTGGAATAACTCATATCTCATTTCCACCACTAGAGTAACAGAAAGAGTTGTATCATCTACATTATAAAAGCAGTGCAGTGTCAAATTTTCTACCTTATTTTTTTCCTATGGGAAAAGTGATAAACACACTCTGCTTAGCTTTGTTCACCTCATGACACTCTGGTTGCAGTGGTATTAAACATTTTCTTTGGTGATATTTAAGTTCTATTTAGTTTTGGGTTCTTTTATATTTTTTACTTATTTTACAGTAGAGTTTTTTTCATCTGAGACAGTATCTCTATTTAAATGTCATACCCCTAGTAATTGCTTGTATTTCACGTTACCTTGAGGATTAAAAAAAACCCTTTCTCTTAAGCAATACATAATTATGTATTACTCACAATGATTGATGGTTTGTTGAGTGCAGGATCATGAAATAGTACTCTGAATATTACAACATAGCAAGTCCCACCAAATCTCAAGGTTTCAGGAGCTGTCACACAGATCAGTCATTTTGTATTATAATCATAAAGGCCTCCCAAAATTATTTAAACAATAGTAAAAGAAAACACATTCTTCACTTGCAGAGTAGAGGCAACTTGATCACTGTAATTGTGGGAAAAGCAATAAGATATCACAAGGGAAAATAATCTGGAGACAGTTCAAATTTCTTCTACTCATTTGCTGGATGTTTTTTAATGTTATTTGATATGACCTCTAAGTCAGAGCAGTTCTATTAAATGAAGTAAAACTGCATGCATCAAACCTTTAGGAAGATAACCTTTTTCAGAACTTCTTCAAAGAGTGCTTTGAGCACACAGCAGCTAAAGATATACAGCTGCACCTTTTCACCTCAGGACTGTGCCCACAGGGATCAGGGTGGCGAAGTGAGGCAACAGCAAACCTTACCTCTGACCGGGTTAGATGACTGATGTCCCTGCTTTCTGATAAGTGCAAAGATCTTCCCAAACTGTCTAGCTTTGGGATAGAAATAGTTCATTGTGGTGAAGAACCCTCCTCACCCTCTTCCTTCTTCTCCCTCCCCACACCCCCCTCTGCACCATATTCACATATTCGTGACGATATACTGCAGAAGGGAAAAAGAAGTATTCTGGACAATACTATTCCCAGACAATGTTGAAGGGCTGGAAAAGAACTTCTGAGATGCCAAGATGAGCATCATTTGAAGATCTTAGGGGTTTAGCTCACAGATACCAGATGGGAATTATTTATATCATTCCTGTGCAAAAACAATCAGAGAGTGATAGGCATCTTACCATTTGATTAAAAAGACAGAAAAGACTAGGTAACACTTCATAAAAATATGTAACCAAAAACATGCAAAATGAACACTTTCACTACTCTTGTTAAGGAAGTCTGACCATTGCTAAGGCTCTCAGGCAGTGACACTCCCAAGGCCAGAGATTTTCACTGCTGGGACCACAGCTCCTTCACACCGGGAGGCTCCAGTGATTGACAGGTGCCCTGCTTGACTCCCCACACACCTCACTCACACAGCCAGACCATGTTTCCTTACTAGATCCACCCCAGGTTTCCCATTGCAGAGTCTCAGGTGTCCAGTTCCATAACACAATTTATTCATGGCACATTAACACAGAAACAGCCCCAGCTCTTTTGCACCAGCACAGCAACAGCTGGGCTTTTATACCTTCGAAGTGTGCCCACAGGAAATTCTCACTCTTCCTGGGGAGTCCTCCGCTCCTGCTGAGTCTCCCAGTGTCATCCACCTGGCTGCCACCACCTGTTTTGTGCCATTTGTTAACCAAAATATTTGCAGTTCACAGCCGCTTGTCATGGGCTCCCACCCAGAGCTCAGCCTGCATCTCAATTTTCATCTTTAAAACCAAGCTACCAGCACAAGACGTATCCCTAAACACCTTGCACAGACAATAGTGTTTAGCAGGCCTGCTTGTGTATGCAACTTAAAACAAGCTAGAGCAGTTCACCAAAACTGTTTTCTCTGATTTGCATGCAGAAGAGCTATTCCATTTAATAAGACTCACTCACACAGAACTGTAGGAAATGAAAAACTAAATCAGCCCCCTTGACAAGCCTAGAGAATTAAAACTCAAACCTCCTAATATAACGACAATTCTATCATACACTTTAAATAAATATTTTATAAACAAAAATATAGCAACTGGAAACCAGAGGTAGATAAAGCATACCAGTGAAAATGCTTTTGACTTTTCTGAACAGGAAATGTCAATTTTGAGTACATAGCTCTTCCTTCCCCATTAGAACATGACAGTTTTGATGACTCTAGCACAAGATGGAAAATAAATTTAGCCATGCTTTTGCCAATGACAGTTTGCCACACAAAGAAAGTGGTTCCCCACAGTAAAAGCCTTAGAGCTGACCTGCTGCAAAAGGGGAAGATCTTCAAGACCTTTATGCTTTCAAATACCTGAAATATTTGGAAGGAAGAAAACCCTCATATTAGTCAGTTCCATTGCCAAATTTTTTACTTTTATGATATTACATAGTAAGTGATTAAAATATTTTTTTTTTTCATGCATAACTGTACAGCCCATCATCAGCTGAAGTAAACAAGCAGTGGACAATACTCTCTATCTCTTCCAGTCTCCAAGAGCTTTACCTAATGGGAAGGATGTCAGTATGACAAGAATGCTTGTTGTCTAAAGATCTGGAGAGAGGAATCCTTTGCACTGGAAATTTTTGCTGATTTGAGGGCTCAGGTATCTCTTCTCTATTCACTCACACTATGCAAGAGATGGGGGAAGGAGCTCTGAAGAATGAAGCAGGCAGAAGTGCCTTGAGTTATTTTGTCCAACACCTTTTTTCCAGTAGAAAGAATCTTATGCTATTGTAGCTCCTTTGATTTGTCAGATGACCTTAAATTAAAACAGAGACACCATGAGTCTAAGGGAGCAGAGAGTTTCTGACCACTACACAGCAATGGTTTCCTATGTTTTGCTTCGTGCAGATTTGCTTGTTTCCATTGCCATTGACACAAATAATATTTCCTTTAAGACAGGCAGTGAATCACTGACACAAGTGTGAGCTGTATGGCAGCACTGCCCTGCCTTGCACTGTTTTGCACTTTGCTGTGCATTTCACTCCCGTGGTTCCTCTGATGATGTCACTGCACACAGATGTAGTGGAGCACCAGGAAGTAGTTGCACACTACACACATCATGGCAGTAAAACACACCCACCTCTCCACCACAGTGTTGGTAGACACACCGCAGAAAAGATCTAACACATGATCTACTTCCAGTCCTGGGACTGCTGTGCTGTGGCTTGGGGCTGCTGAGGGTGGCCAGTAGCAGAGGGAGGTCAATGCATGATGGGGTCATTTTGAAATCACCACAGAAAAACAGAAAGGCAAAATATCAATTGCAGTGTTCCTATTCAGCTAGTAATGAACAACGCCTGCTAGGGATTTAATCTGTGAGGTCATTTGCACAAGTGTACTTTGTGCCAAGCACTTACATGTACACTACTTTTTGAATGAAATAATTTTTCTGCCTTATGAAGATGAACTAATTGTTGCTATGGCAGTAACACCAGAGGATGAAGTTATTAGAATTTAGATTAGTGAGCTGGTTTTGGCTGGGGTAGAGTTAATTTTCTTCATAGTAGCATGGGTCTGTGTTTTGGATTTGTGCTGGAAACAGTGTTCATAATTCAGACATTTTTTCTTTACTGCTGGCAGTACTTGCACAGACCTGTGACCTTTTCTGCTTCTCACCTAACCCTGCCAGTGAGGAACCTGGGGATGCACAGGCAATGGGGAGGGGACACAGCTGGGACAGCTGACCCCAAATGGCGAAAGGGACATTCCACACTATATGACATCATGCTCAGCATATAAAGAGGGGAAGAAGAAAGAAGTGGGGCACACATTTGGAGTGATGGCGTTTGTATTCCCAAGTCACTGTTACAAATGATGGAGCTGCTTTCCTGGGATGGCTGAACACCTGTCTGTTCATGGGAAGTTGCGAAGGAATTCCTTGCTCTTCCTTGCTTTCATGTGCAGCTATTGCTTTCCCGATCAAACTGTCTTTATCTCAACACTGTCTTTATCTTTTCCTCTTCTCTGTCCCCATCCCACTGTGAGTGAGAGGCTTGTGGGGCCTAGTTGCTGACTGGGTTAAACCACAACCATCACTCTAAGTTTTTTGAATTTAAGTCAGTTTTTTTAGCCATTGTGTGGGAAAGAAGAAAGATTTTTGTGTACTGCAAAAATCCCCCCAGAGGCTGAATCCATTAAAAACTTTTCAGCAGCTGGTTTGTGAATAATTTTGTATCACAGCATCACAGTCCTTTCAACAGAGATATTTCAGTTAAAACAGTATTGCAGATTTTTAATGATTTTTCTGTTAGGAGTGAAAGGCCTGACTTTTTAATCAGGGTGGAATTTCCAATTGAAGCAACAACCACTGTGTGCAAGGAAAAATCTTACTTTGCTCAGCAGCTGAAAACAAAATATACCATTTAAAAATAATATAGTGTAGCTAATTGAAAGTCTTTATATATATGTTAACAGTGCTCTGAAGACATGGCAAGTTATAAATCCTTCAAACATAGATAGGCTTTCCCCTGATACAGAATAGATAAAGAAGGAAAATTAAGGCAATAGCAATTGTCTTCTGAGCACACTAGTCATATGGATCATTTTATCGGGACCAGCATCCACATAATTTCTAAATCACTCACATAAGTTTTAAATCTACCATTGAAATTATTTTCAAAGCAACTACATCAGTTTTAAATCTACTGTCACAAATAACATGATTTCTTGGGAGTTTCACAAATCACCTTGATCTGGCTGCTTAGCATTTCTCTCAGGCATTTCTCATATTTTCAGCTCAGGATTTTAACTAAATGAAAAGATTTATATGTATATTTCCTGCCTTTCCTACTTTTCATCAGTCCTCCATCACCATTAGAGGCAACTCAAATGAAAACATTGTCCTATTTTACAGGACATTTGATACTTATGAACTTCTCTTCACCTTTCTCCTCATGAAAGTTGCCTAACAGGATGTTATTGTTTTCTGTCATTTTACTGAAATAGCTCATAGATACCACTCCCAGAAGATGATTTTCCTAATAATATACAAATATTAGTATTCAAAGCATCTTTCAGTTTTGCCCTCACTTAATATCAATGTACACGGAGCGAAAGCCAATGAAGAGTGCTCAAATTACTTAGTGGATCTGTTCCATTCTTCATGTTTTGTGACATTTCTTAAAATGGCTTCATGACCATAAAAGAATCCTGGAGACAGGATACATGTTTTCTGATAGTGTGAGAATATGTTACAAAACCATTTTGAAATCCATGCATTTTTTATTTGTCATGGCAACAGCTAAATAACTTAACTGTAACAACCTAACAATCTTCTACAAATTCTGAACTGTTAATAACCCAAATTATTGGTATTTAAAATTTGCAGTGTATACTCCAATTCAACAAGATAGTTAAACACATGAATAGTTTTATACGCTTGAGCAGTTCCTTCTGAACAGATTAAAATAATTTTGCAGTATTTGATTACATAAATATCTTTATGAATTGGAGTCTAAATTTACTGCTGAAACATATATGCTTTTTGTAGAAATGTCTCTCTTTTAAAACTGTATTTTTAAATGGCAAATACTGGGTTGTGACTCCAATCTGGTACTTGTGTTTGGAACAAATTCTTTGGAGTTCAAGCTGGTGCTTCTCACACTCTGTGCCATTGTGTTTAAGATACTTCAATTATTTTATTTTAAAATTACATCAGTGATACAAATACTGAGATTTTAAATCACTAAAGATAGTCTTCACAGGTATAACTAAAATAGGTTAGATAATTTGCTGTTTACTTCCTGATCACATGGTCTCTTTTAATGATACCTTTTAATTAGCAAACATAAGGAATAATCAAGAGAAATATATACATGATAGAGCAAGCAAAAAAGCAGCAGGGTGTTTTTCACACTCCAGTGACAATAAAAGACAATAAAAGATGTTTATTAAGAATGTGGTCTGGTGATTTCTCCTCATTGTCTACTAACAACAAAACCAAAAAACCCTGCAATAATATATAAAGCAAATTTTGTCTTGTTCTAAAACATTCTGAATTAGTAAAATCCTGTGTTTAACTAATTCTACTCTAAATTCTTCTGTATGAAAATTTTGGAGAAAAAGTTTCTCTTTAGCCTTTGAGGCTTCTTGTGTCATTCTTTACAGCACCTTGGCACAACAGCAACCAATTCTGCAATTGGAATTTGGTAGTGTCCTAAGAACTAATTTTTCATATCCCATGAAACATAGGAGAATAGTGGCAATTCTAGTTCACATTAGATGAGATAAGGATATTTTTAATTTTTCAGTGACCTGGTCTTTAAAATAAACAAAAATCTATGAACCAAACAAGAGAGGAAAGGAGCAAAAAAAAAAAAAAAAAAAAAGGACTGGAGAAGCCCCATCCTCATGGAATATTTCTTTTTACAGATGTAAAGAGAAATTTCAGCCTGTTATTGAAAACTATTTTCCAGTGGTATTTCTTGTCAAAATTCATGTGTTTCTACAAACAGAGGAGAAAACAAATGTTTTGATTGATAGGAAATTGCCAACTACTTGTAACTACAATACTTCTACAGAAGCAGTAAAAGTAAAGGAATTACATGCCTCATTCTGAGATCAGAACTGTTTCATACTGAAATACATTGTGTGCCATTGTCAAGTAGTATTATGGAAATAAATAAAAGTTTGACTGGCAAGCTGAATATTTATAGCATTTCCCCCCCTCTTATTTACACAACTTTCCACATATGAATTTGGCTACTGTGAGGTCAGAAATACACGCTTTCTTTTGGGGCTGACCTTGAGCTGGGAAATTATGGATGGCTGGAAAAGAACAGCAAAACTGAGCCAGGAATAATGCAAAGGACACCAAAAAAACCTTCATGGATATTTGGAAAATAGGAGTTTTGTGATATTATGAAACGATAATACACAGGAGGATAGTAAAATGAAAGCACTTTTCAAGTGCATTAGAGATATCAAACTTGATTTTAACTGGTATAAGATGAAGTAGCATAAGTGGCAAGACAGGCTCATAGTTCGTGTATTTGAAGAGAACAAATGTCAGGCTATTGAAACACAATGCAAGCAAGGAAAAAATGGTAACTGCTCACAGTATCATTAATATAGAGACTTGCATAAACTGCCTAATCCTGAGACAAACTGTAACGAGCAAAACTATAGATTTAATGTTCAGTTGTCTGTCATCTTGTAACAACCACAGAAACCTAAGCAGTGATTCCTGGATAAATCATATCCTTAAAAATAAGACCTAAGTCTAAAAACTCCTCATCTTTGCATTTGGGATATTTTTTCTGCCAAGGAAACAAGGATTTCACTGAATGTCACAAGGTGAGTTTTTATCTGCTTAGGCTCCAGAGAAAACTTATCCAATTTGTTTCTTATGTAGATTAAAACAAGAAGTGAGGATATGGAGGGAGTGCTGGGGGAAGGGGTGGAGTGAGGGTGTGTTCGGAACATGCTGGAATTAAAAAAAAACTAAGAATGTCTATGTTAAATTGGGCTAAAAATCTGTTTAGACCACTATGTCCAGCAGGGACTGATGGCATATGTCTAGGGAAAAGCAGAATAGGACAACCTTATAGCAACATTCCTCCTTTCCATTGTCCCAGCCTCCAAGAGTTCATAGCTCAGGGATTTCCAAACCCAGGTGTGATATCTTTTTTATGTAAAGAAATGAAAGCAACTAAACTAGTGAGATATCTGAGCAATGAACCCTTTGCCTAAAGAAACCCAATGCAGTTGTGATTGAGGGAGAAATGATTTAACACTTGTTTTTTTTTTTTTCTGTGGATAATGTCCTGAATGTTTGCACTGCTACCATTTTAAACTTCGTTCAGGTGTCATTACATTACATTTACAAGAGTAACTTCAGGGAAGATGCATTTCAACTATATGACAATCACAGATACCAACTGCACAATTTGTGGTTCTTCACTATTCTAAAATAAACTCAAAGTGGGAAAAAAAATTGTAACATCGTCTTGCTTCAATGAGAAAAATGACAGCAACGTGTATTTTGTGCAGTTGAAAACTGGTTTTCTGAATTTGTTTCTCTGGTGAAGAATCAATTATTTTCAAAGTTCTTCTCAGGACAATATTTTATCCTGTCTTTAATGTCAATGTTTGTGTAAATTATGATTAAATAGAGAAAACGATTTTCTATCTGCAGAGAATGTAAGACACACAAACATAACTTTGGAACGCTCACCTCAAGAATAAGGAAAAATTAAAAGAAAAAAAAAGAAGAAAACCAGAATTACATATAGAATGGATTTCATCAATATTATACTGGACTTGGGATATAAAATACAGATGTTTTGTATCTACTGCTTTTCTGAATTCATGCCTATGTCACTGAAGTGGTTACAAGAAGATTTTTTTTTTTTTTCAGGTAAGGAGCAGTTCATTATGATCTATACAAATGAGATAAATATGGTGGGTTTTAGGCTTTTTTAAAAAAAAATTAGAATCATGAAATCATAGAATGGTTTGAGTTGGAAATGATCTTTAAGAGTATCTTTTTCCAACCCCCCTGGCATTGCTTGAAGCCCCATCCAATCTGGCCGTGAACCCTTCCAGGGATGGGAAATCCGACTTCTCTGAGTAACCTGTTCCAGTGCCTCACCACTCTTGCAGTAAAGAATTTCTTCCGAATATCTGATTGAAACCTACTCTTTTTCAGTTTAAATCCATTGCCACTGTCCTATCACTACAGGACCTTGTAGAAGGTCCCTCTCTAGCTTGACCTGCTGGACAAACTTCTATTGATGCAGCCCAGGACACAATTGACTTTCTGGGCTGCCAACTCACACTGCCAGCTCATCTTGGGTTTCTCATCAACAAACACCCTGAATTGTTTTGTGCATTTATTCCTGATAGAAAATATTCCTAATAGTTAATATGAAGTAGCAGCACAGTTTATATTCTTATGATATACCTTATGACTTTTTCAACCAAACCATTCAAGCATTAAGGATGGTTATAGAATAAAAAGGAAAAGTTTGTGCAGAAATTCCAAAATGGAGACTACAAAACTTCAACAATGCTCAGGCAACAAATTTTAGCTTTCTATGACTCACAGTAGCTGTGAATCCTCTATCTGAAGAACAGAAAATAACATTTTCAGCACCTTACACATTGCAAATAGAAGATTTCTTTGGAACTCTCTCTTGATTATGATGTTGTTGTTTCTCTATTATACCCAAGAACTAGCAGATACATTTTACATTTCACCTGTTCAGAATAGCTTTCTACATTCTTTTTTCTGAAAGAACCTTAATGCTGTTTTATGGTATTTCTTTTCCTTCTGTTAAATGATTTGGAAGTCCCCTTCAATAAAGTCATTAAGCATTTCTTTTATAAAAGAACGTGGACTGGTTTAAAGTTTTTATGATATGTAGGTACCATTGATTTTAGCATATTCTGAAGATTCTAAGGCGAGAGCACATAGAAAGAGGTTGATGAGGTTGCCTTGCTTTTCTTTACTATAAAGTAATAAAAGTTGCAGAAATGCAAGCTGATTAACCAAATTATTCATAAGGACAACACTCTCATTCCCATCAATACTGCGCATGGAAGCAATAAAACAAGAAAATACTTGTGTAACTTTATATAGCCTGGTAGACTAAAAGAAAACTCTCTTGGCAGCAGGTGGTGGATGCAATGAGGATATAGCAATGAACATAAAGAGAATTGGTGAGCAACAATTAGTAAGAAAAGTACACTGTTTCCCCATTTGGTGCTTTGTTACTTATGCAACCACATATAGGGAAGTCATTATCATACCAACAGTCATGTATTTCTTTCCTGAGGATGAAAGAAAGATATCTGAAATTTTGCACACAAAGATATTTTGGTGTTTTATTAGAATATAGATAGGAAAAAGCAAATATGTGTGTGCATATTCTGGAAAGAAGTTATGTTGCACAGGTGATGAAATGTTAAGGAAAATGCATTTTCCTTTTCCTGTTTAGGAGTGTGATTTTGTGATATGCCTATGTAAAACAGTCTCATTAACCAGCCTGAATATTTGATGGCAAAACCTAGTTAGCTGAGGCCTAAATCCAGAAACCGAGAGTTAGGCATAGTTGTACAAAATTCTGCAGGACTAGGGACAGAGTAGCTTCAGTACACAACAATATTTCCATGTTGTATTATCTGACTCTGATCATAGCAAAAGCCCTAAACATTCCAGTTTGCCAGATTTTATGTCTCCCGTTGTTCTCAAAGACATAAGCATTGACTGTGCATCTCCACTTATAAGAATTTCCAGTGCTATGCATAAACATGGTGGTCTTGCTTTAACTTGCAAACAGCATCAATGTAAAATAAATAAGATGACACAATTTAACCGATCCTTGGTTTATTTTACAGAGTGATTATGTAAGCTGTAGTCTGCAGCCACATGGTACCTGTTAAACATTTAATCTTGTTAAGTCATGAAAAGTTGGCTTGATACTTGAGCATAACCCCTCCCCATCCATATTCATTTCAAAGCTGAGATCAGGTTTTTTCTCAGTCTGCAGCCACTGCATGGTCTAGATTTCTTAATGATCCTGATTTCTTACGGTAACATGGCCAGTTATGTTTCCACACAGGACACTGATAAATATTCAGCTGGTGAAAATGGTGCATGGAGGAACTGTAACGTGTAAATTAGTTGTGGTAAAATGCCTAAAATTCTACCCTCTGAGTTTCTGCAACAGTTTATTTCCAGATGGATTTCTGGATTTCCAGAATTCTTAGACATGAGAGATGAGTTTAAGAACTTGAAAACTTAATAAGGCTCAAGTTGGTATACAATTGTCTGTCTTATGCAGAAGCAACAAATTGTCCCTGATGGCCAAAAGTCAGCTTGCTATACTACTGCATCTGACAAAACAATATAAAGGGCAAAAAGGGAGTGAGTGTGTGGCATAATGAAGCAGGGTAGAAACACTGAATTTGTTAATTCCTAAACAGAAACCAGTATCCATATCTGCTATAGGTTGTCATTTATCCTTTCTCATCTATGACAGCTAGTCTAACATTTTAGCAAGTAATTTCTGTTTATCGTAAGTTCTGATCCCAATCCGAAATATGGACTTTTCCTCAAAAGAAAGTAAGAAGCACAAAAGTAATCCAGTCACTTTGCCCATATATACTGTTCTCATGACATCTATGTCATAGTCCTTGTCAGCTATGCTTACAGGTTCCTGTTTAATAACACTTCATTTAGGAAAAAAAAAAAAAAAAATTACTATGTAGAAGGACTAGTGAAATTTCTAGTGATATTTTGCCATAAAAGAAGCATAATAAAACAGCAAAGTTAGAAAAGATACCATCTCCTTTTTTAATATTTCATTGGAGTCTTGTACATGAATAGAAGGAAACTAGAAGCAGGTCCGAAGGTTCCTGAACTGCATCCTCAGTTCCCTGAGAACCGGAAACAGGTTTGTATTTCAAAGACTTTTCAGTAGATTTCTTTCCCCACACGACCTTAATTGTATTTTCACAAGGACTGTTCCTGTTTTCAATGACTCTTCATGGCTTTAGATACTTGTGTGTATAATGGTGTTGAACTCACTCCACCCTTTGTTGTCAGTTCATCTCTTCTCTTGGGTTTGAATTATGTACTCCAGGATATCAGGCCAGGATACTTCACCTATACTCAATCTTTATTGGACGAGGATTCTCACTAGAATTTAGAGATCAAGTCTTCTGTTTAGTTTGCAACAGTTAACCTGCTATCCAAATGTGAAGGAGAAAAGGTTGCTCGCTTTGCTCTTCTTGGTCCACTGTCATGGTACCTCATTATATTCCTGTAAGAAATCCTTGTGCTCTTGTAAAGGAAGGTTTTCCTTAAAGGTTAAATGTCCCTTTTCCTGACAGATTTTCTATAAGTATAATGTTACAGTGGCTTAATGATTCTAGTTCAGCTTTGCAACAGGGAAAGCTTAGACAGGTGTCTCTAGAGAAAAATCCTCTAAAAATATGCTTGCAGAAATGTTGTACTAAGTGTTGAAAATTGGTTAAATTACTTGCAGTAGGTGGGGGCACATAATTCTGTTTGCTTCTTTTCCAAAGCCTGTGACTAATGTTCACCTTCATAAAAGTTATTTTTGCTTTGGGAGCCACTGCAGTTCATCTTTACTTCTTCGGGCACTTTATAAGCACTTAGTAGTAAATCATCTGGACCCAACTACCTGATCTCATGTATTGGTTCATCAACCTCTTTCTTTGCAATGTTAAATCATTTGTAAAGTTAAATTTTAAAAAATGAGGGAAATTATGCTGAATTCATGAACATATAACTAAATTAACTCCAAGAAAGTAATTCAGCTGGCAAAGGTGAGTGATATATATTTATTTTAAATTGGTTTTGTCAGAATATTCTATTAAATTAAATACAAAAGTTACAATTTAATGACATGATTTCATTCTGTCTATTTAAAAGGCTTGATTCATTAATTATTTAAAGCAGACATTCTCTAGCTTGAAATGAATGTGCAATTAAATCTATCTCTAAGTCGATTTGTATTATGCACTGCGAAATTCATGGCTGGCGAAATATCTTGTTTATTATTTTGAATGGGCTGCAGCCAGGCCTGTCAAGAACCTGTAACAAACCCATTGAAAAAAACACTGTTTCCTCACCTCCCAAAACCTCATGAAAGCAATACTTAACCTCTGGCATAGCATTTTCCAGATTTGGAGGCATTCCTAGTAAAGAATTGGGCAGCCTGGGGGCAGAGTTTGGCCCATTGTCTTTGCACTTCCTACCTGCTGCCTATTAAGTATATAATTAAGCTGTCTGTGGCTTTTATTTTGCAAAAGTGCATTCATCCGATATGTGAAGGGGGAGGGGAAGCCTCAGACCATTCTTCTTAGTCTTCAATTTTCCCATTAGGATGTACTCAGAAAGGAAATTAAATTGCTTTTTTGCTGGTGATTTATTGCAGGAAGGAACACAGTTTACACAGAGAAAAGTGCAATTTTAATTTTACACAGTTCACTAATAGTGTATTTATATGTTCTGCCTGTAGGTATTGCAGTAAAGATTACAGTGTGGTTTTGTCTTCTAATAAGGGGAAAACAAAAAGCTTATTTTCACTTTTAATATATAATTTTAACGTATTTTCTGTACAATAAAAAGGAGTTTTCTAATTAATTTGTATTATTAATTCAAAGAAATCTACACTTTTAAAAACTTAGAGGCTGTTTGCATATGACACTGACATATATCTAACCATATCTTAAAATATACTGGCACACATGGGCACAATTACAGTAAGAGTTTGAAATGTTTATTATGCATTTTTAAATCACATAAGTAGTTTTCCAAAGTCACCTAAATGATGTTGCCTGCAATCAACTTTCTGGAGCTGGCAAGTTAGGAACTCCTGCTGTTCATGCTAATATATTTTGCATTATCATCTCACTTCAGATGATGCTGATTTGTGAACCAAAATGTTAATTAATTAGATAAACAATATATGCCATTGACTTATATTAGACTTGTGTAATCTCTGTGTCATGCTACCATCCACTTATTTAACCCATGGGTTAAAAATATAGTATTTTCTTTAGGATGGGACAGAAACATGTTGTTGTCAGGAACTGTTATCTAGGAGATATGGAAGGTCTAAATGTTACAATTTAAATATAATCAAATTATTTTTATTATGTGAGAAGTTATAGCACTGTCCTGTGTGAGACAACTCTGCATGAATCTTGTGGAAGGGATTTGATATTTCCTCTTTTTGCATTATATCCTTAGCAATTTGGAGTTAACTTTACTAGATAGCATATGATAGCATATGCTATTTGATGTGGGACACTGTGTGCTTTTTTCCAGAGTCTATTCTACTTCTGATTCCGGGTGCTTAAATTTATCCTCTATAGAAAGGGAAGAGAAAAGTACTTGCATAGTTAGTAAGACTTTGCTAGTTCACATTTTCAGAAAAGAAAGCACTTGGAATTATATATAATGATTTCTGGAAGAATGGGGTGTAATTATTCCTTCACTCCGAAAGACGTTGCAAGGTCTTGAATCAATACTATCTAAACCATTTTTTTCTGATGAGCTAATCTGTCTGCTACAAGGCTGGTCACATCTAGTGTTGTAATAGATGTAAAGGATCATTAAAAAGACAAAATTCCACAAATACAAACTTAAAAGTTTATAATTACATTAAAAAATCATATGGCACCATAACTTTAATGAATAGTAATTACTATACTCTCTCAGTAAAAATGAAAAGACCTGACTGGAATTCTTATGTGCACAATCATTTGGCAAGTAAAGGCATATTAGAGCTGGTGGTGGTTTTTTTCTTCTCTGAAAATAACATGACATAATGAAAGAAAATTACCTATTGGTTTTGGAGATGTTTCTTCAGTCATTTTTTTTTTTCCAGTATCGATTATTCATTTTTGATGACAAAATGGGAAAAGAAATAATAAAAAGAAGGAAAAAAAAAAAAATGGAAAAAAAAGAAAAGAAGGAAAAAAAAAGAAGAAAAAAAAACTGGAGAGGAGAAGCAAAGTTCTTCCGTTCCCCAAATCTGAATGCCTAAACTTCTCCAAACCAATTCAAGTGATGTTTTCAAAATCTCTGCAATCAAATCACTTAAATATTTTTTCTCCTATTTCCTTTTGATTTGCTCTTTATGTCACTATTCTGTACTGAAGTGGACGAAAGGCCTTATGAATGGACAGGTAGAAGAACAATTTCTAATGAAGATGGATGTGTTGTTAGTGCTGTGTAGCAGAGCATTAAACTTTCTGACACAGGTTGAAGTCACCACATTACACAGAGCATAAAGAGATGTGCAGTGATGGGCAGAAAAGGGTAAGTAAAAGAAGATCTTATTAAACACTGAAAAATCTTTTCTGATATACGCGTTTGAATACTGGATGAAACAACACAACCTTAGAATATTTTCTTTCATTTTAGTCTATGGTAACCCTTCTGGTTTATATTAGTCACTCAGGTGTGGTATTCCTCTAATACTCTCTAATATTACTCAGTTTCTCTTGGCATTTTTCCCATTTACTATGATTTACTACTGCATAAATAGAGCAATAAGGCTGAAATATTGGGGGGTTTAATAAATACATATTTTATTTTAATAGTGCTTTTTACTGAGCTAGCTAGTTTTTATGGTTACAAGTGTTCTTGTTTAACTGAAAAACCTATCCTCCATGCATTTAAACAACTCAGGCTTTGCAATATATTTAGGAAGATCTGCTTTAAAGTGGTACTGAATCATTATTATTCCTAGTTAAATAGATTGTGCAAAGTTAGCAAAATCCCTTTCAGAGTTTTCTTTTCTGGATTGGTCTTCCTGTACAAACCCAAGCAGGAGGAGCAGGGGACCTTCGAAGAGGAGAGATGCTGTCTGCCACAGAAGTGGTAAATGGGAGGGAATCTGGAGAAGATGAGGAAAACAACATTAAGAAGCAAGAGTGAGAATCAATGATAAGTAAAGAGAAAGATTTTGAAGATAATAAATAAGCAATTACTTATGAGAACAGTGGGAGCTATCTTCCAGTTTTATGCTGATTTTTGGCATCAGCTATTGTAGAACAAGAATGCAACACATACTTTCAGTCTTAAGGTATCTGCCTGAGACCAGATGGTTGCCTAAATCTTTATCTGTTAATCAATAAGGCAAAAAAATAAGTTCTAAGGCCACTTAAGTAACAGTGTGTTTTAATAGATTTCACAGAAAAAAATTGTCACACTTCACTTTGCTTCTACTTTTAGTGTTTTGCTTAAAGAAATTAAAATAAAATCACTTGGTCCATAAATAAATGTTACAGACTGTTTTGTGGAACTAACATTTTCCAAAGTCAAGAAGGCTGAAAAAAAGTTAATATTCATGTTGAGAGACCACATTTTTGTTTCAACAATGGCCTTTTTTTTTATCCTCTTTTTTTCTATGAACATACATATTTTCTCCTTTTCTCTCTCTGAAGTACTTGTGAAAGTCTAATAAAGGCTGCCTCTTGGTGTTCCAGAGCCTTTTATAGAGACCACAAAGTGAGACAATTCTATGTAATGTAAATGGCCATTATCCGCCATAAGTATTTCAGGGATGATGATTCGTTTCTTCCTAAAACTGAGAAGAAAAGAGGCATGTGAGTGGCACGTGCACAGCTGTGGATTCCACCCCAGTTAAGGGGTACCTTGTTACTCACATTGTGCATTATGAGTGTCATTAAATGACTGCACACCTCCATATTCAGCCTGGGGTAACGTTCTCCCCAGCAACCAGGCTGTATGTTTTCTTGGTTTTGTGTATCAACAAACTCGGGGATTTTTGTTTTAAGTCTTTCATAAGAGTTGAGAGATTTTGACCTCTGCTTTGACTCAAATAGGAGGAAAATTTAACCTGATATCTACAGAGACAAACCTTTTATCAAATACACAAGGAAAAAGTCCTGGCACAGAGATCAAGTATGATTTTTCCATACTCCTCCTTCTCCTTGCTAAAAGCTGGATTCCCACATGCATTGTTACATTACAATACCTGAGCATCTCATCCATGTTTTCTATCCTTGCAAGACCTTTTTAGGGGACTAGGGGGAACCAACCAACCGCACCATCTGTAGAGGTGCACAGAAAGTTTTATTAGTATTTGCTGTGGAGTTAATGACACAGAAGTTACAAAATGCAGCATTGCTCACCAAGACAGTTAAGTCTTCATTTATCAGATCATGTGGAAATCTGTCCCTTGCAAGCAACTGCTGTCAAATCTTGGACTTCTTTCAGACCTTTGTGCAGGTTCTCCACACACCAAAATTTCTTTGGCTTTCCCTATTTTCCCTTATGTTTTCAAGCTCCCTCTAAAATTTGTAATTTTAAGTGGACTCTCCATATCCTCTAGTAATTACCACTGCATTCCTATTTCAGTTTTTTGTTGTTGTTGTTGTTTTTTTTTTCCTGACCTACTAGTGTTTGGAATTCTGTAGTACCTTTGAGCAGCAAATCAGTTCTGTTGTGGCAGATATTTCTGCTTAGTTAGAGCATACCTACATGACCAAACTCTGTCTTTGCTTTGGTTTGGAGCTACATGAGCCAAGTTCTTTCAGAAGGAGGATAACCATACCAGCACAAAGTTTTACTCATAGAAGTAAGTCTGAGGAGTTAATTGGTTGCTATTGCAACACTTTTGCACTTTCAATAAGCATTTTGGTGCCCAGTGGATCTTACTCATCTCTCAGCCTACTCAGAACAATATTAACTGCTGTTTGCAATTCATCTATTAAATTGTTATCCTTCATCTTTAGTGCACAGCTACCTATACAGAAGGTGACAAACAATGAAAGATAAAATTTGTGGGTGGCTTGTTTTGTGGCTGTGCACAGTCCTTCACAAACTCACTGCCTGGCAAGGTGTTTGCTCAACATTTTCTTCATAAGCAATATATTTTCTTCATATTTTCCAATGTATCAGAGTGATCTGTTGATTTTTATAGAAGCTCTAGAGATTACTTCAGTAGTGATGATCTGCATCAGACATGAGAGATCTTCCTGTCACCGGTCTTTTTGTTCAAAGTAAGGAAAGAAAAAAAGAGGTAGTTGTGCAACCTAATTTGGTATATCATAACATAGTTATTTAAATGGGGCCAGGTGACCCCAGAACTGTTTCTCCCATTAATTAAAACACAAATTCTAAGCAGCTGGCTCAGAGTTAAATCTATTCTGTAGATATCTAGCATGAGGTAGCCCGAACTTCCTTGGTGTGGGAGTGTTAGGTTTCATACGTTTTTGGCAAGGTACTCTTTCAGACAAACAGCAAATGTTTTCAGGTAAATAAATGTTCTGTTATTTGACTATTTTTACTGTTTTTTTTTTTTTTTTTTCTTTTCCTGTAGAGTTTGAACTTGACTTTTTCAGCTTAATTTTTTCCCCTTACTTATTTTCCTTTTCTGGTATTTCCTTGCGCTGGTCTCTTGTCATGACAGTACTTATAAGCCATACATAGAAATTTTGAAAATAGTCCATTATCATAGTATTGTTTGGCCATGTCTTAGAGGACTTCCTTTTTGTGACTTAATTCTGTTAATTTTAATTCAGTTTCTTTCACTTTTACTGTTTTGTTTAGGTTTTTTCTACTATAATGTAAATTCTCAAATTCTAAGGTTGTTTCAGCCCTATTGCTCATGTAATTGTAACCAATATTATACTAATCCCATTTGACATTTTTGTCACCCATTCCTTCCTCTGAAGTGAACATGGACTGTTTTTAACTAAGTTTCCTGCATGATACAGCGCATAGGTCATCATCCTAATTCTATCCAATATACTCTGACACATTGTTTCGTTATTCCCTTCTGCTGCATTTTGGATGGGATTTTTTGTCATTCCATATTTGTCCTGGTGTTAATTCCTTACCCACTCTTGCCCATATACACAAACAGTAAAGACATCATATTTAGGACTCTCTGGGATTTCCTTTCTTCCCTTTTGCAACAAAAACAACAATGTGTTAGTTAGTTTTCATTGAGGTAACCTAACAGATTTTGCCAATAAAACAGCCTTTTACTATCCAGTTTTCTTCTTTGCCATTAAAAAGCAATAAATTTAGAACCAATAAAAGCAAATGCTCCTTTACTCAGCATATAATCAACCTGTGAAATTCACCCTCACAGGAGGCCATCAAGTCAAATACCCTAGTTGAATGTTAAAAAGAAGTGGGCTAATTATATGAACACTAACAACATTTGTAGGTATGCATGCCAAAATTAATAATAAGGGTAAACCAAATATCATGCTTCAGGGCATAAATTGATTAGCTGCAGGTGTCAGGATGGATTCCTACTCCACAGAAATTTGTGCAATTGCTAAGAGGTGTTTTTGAAGAGGATATGAACCAACATTGAAGGGGGTTGGTTGCATTTTGGGATTGGGTTTTTCTGATTTTGTTTTTGTGGTTATTTCTTCATTTGGTTGGTTTTAATTTGGTTTCATCTTCTCTTAATGGCTTCATATTGCTTTCATTCAGTGTAAGAACCTTGTAGGAAACGGTAAGGTAAAGCAGCCTCTACTTCTTCAGAGACTTAATTGAGGAAGGAGATTTTCTTGTACTTATACTCTATGAAGGCAGTGAATACTACAGAGAAAGGAATTCCCTATTAATGAACTGCCACTATATCTTTCTTTAGATCTGGCTTTTACACTTACCTATATCTTGGTGCCACTCACAGTGATCAAGCAAGTGATGTGCAGCACATCAGCTTTTTTATATTTCCCAGCTTTGATAATCTTTCTGTTATCTTTTCTTTACTTTAGTTTTATTTCTTCATCTTCTACCTAAATTGTAAGGCTTTCGGGTGAGGTTTTTTTCAGACTGCGATCATCTTATATTTATGTGTGAATGCAGTAAGTACCAAACTAGAATCCTGATTATGCTAAGCTAATATCTTAATTATGATAAGAGATGAAATCCAAAGCACCCAATGCTATATTGTGGATCTTCATACAAAACATTTGCCTAATTATTCCTTTTCTTCTTCCAAATATTGGCCTATTTAAACCACCTTGAGCTTTCAGGACAATGATTTTCCTTACATTTGAATCACAAATATGTTTTAGTCTTGAATAAGTTCAAAATTAAAACTGTATGCTTACTGCTGTATCAAACATTCTTGCCTAGCAGACAAAGCCACCCTTTTTTTTCCCTCATTTGTAACCATGGATTATCCTAAATTTCTGCAGATTTCTACAGTGATGTGAAGAGGAGCAACCTAGACCTAAATAAGACAAGCTTTAAGGTTTCTTTAGAAAACCTCATGGCAGAGCTCAAGTCAGGGTTGATAGCCAGTTAAGCTGGGTGGCCAGTTCTCATGTGACTCTTTCAAAATTCTCCCTGGATTTTTGAAAGGGAGTATTAGTAGTATTAATGAGCTCTAAAGAAAATAGGCTGTGTCAGCTGAAACCTCCCAATAAACTCTGGGGAAACAAAGCTTGATGTGAAGTGAAATTAAGAGTCAACATGAACACGGGATGGTTGGTATACAATGTTATTGTCTACAATATTTCTGCCTAAATACAAGTCTCTAGTCAGCTCTTTCAGCTGATGGGAAGCTACAAGTTTTATCATTTATTAAACAATGACATTGCATAAAAAGTCATTGGCAAATAACTAGCCACAAGATAAGCTAATGTAATTTGTATAATAAGTTAATGTTTAACCTCTTGCTATAAAAGGGAAAAAAAGGGAAGAGTTGTCATCTAGGGCACAAGTTCACTATATGCATAAGTCCATTTTATAAAAACATTATGATCTGCAGTCTTAAAGGTATTGTTCACTGGGTGTTTAATTTTAGAAGCATATTCTGAGGAACTGCTCTGTAGACATGTGCTTCAGTGCGCATTTAAAATTTCAGCTTAGATCTGAGAGAAGATGCTCATGCATTATCTAACAAGCAGCGTGATCAAAATACAATAATTAATACATAATATGACTTGTAAAACATAAATGAAAATGAACCAGAGGGAGGAACTTGCCAACCTTTAAACAAGGCCAACCTATTTATATAACAAATGCCTGCAATATTTCTCATGAGTCATTCCTTCCACTCAGACTGAGAATACATAATAACCTTTTGTAGTTCTGTACCCGAGGCCATTTATTTCTCAGAAAAAATGCATGCACATATATATAGACGAAGACAAACACATATATATATGTGTATATATTTGCAGAAAGTATATTCATAATATAAAATCATTCTAAAGACTACATTTTCAAGTATGAAAGGCAAACATTAGTACCAGTCATTAGTGTATGGAGATTGTTTGGTTTGCTGAATGAAAAAACTGTAGTTAAAATGGTGATTGCTATTTCCTATTCTTATGTCAATTCCTTTTCCTCCATTTATAGAATCCTTTATCAAACGGTGCAAAAAAATTAACATCAAACTGAGCTCATTTCATTGTTGCCTTAATTTATGTAGAACCAGAAACACGCCACCGAAATTAAACAAAAAACCAATCAATGGAAAGAAGTGGGCTTTTAAAGATTTTAATCATTATACCAATCTGCCCAAGAACTAGATGATTACGTGCTTGAGTTTGTTTTGTCTTGATGAAAAATTTCAAGACCTGAATTGTAGGAGAAGTTAAGCATCCCTAAATCATTACATTTAACAAAGGAATCCTTCTACAATGGAATCCTTCAAAGACGAGGAAATAAATTGAAATAATCTGACTCCTAGAAGCAATTATTTCTTAGAAGAAATATGAAAGGGTAGAAAAACAGTTACCTGTTTGCCTCATAACCTCCTTTGAACACCCTGATAATGTTAATAAAATATTATCGTCTGCATTTAACATTCAGCCCTAGTTTATTAGGTGAAAAAGACATATCTGCTTATGACACTGCCTCTGGATGTTCTGATTTAAATGTCACCTGCTAAAAGATTCTCATAATGTTACCCATTCTCAGGGGGCCTCTTTTTTATGGGGAATACAGGTGAAATAACCATGCTACCCAAACTGATAAAAAGTTATATTATAATCCAGATGATGTATTTCAGTATACAAGTCCAGTATGAAATTTTCTTTGTATTACAGTCTTGCATTCTTCTTAACTGCCAGTCTAACTTCCAGTCCACACTGAATACACACTGAGTGGCATGCTACTAAATGCTTATTTTCATATTGCATATATCAAAGCACATGAATTGTGATATTACAGAGATCTCTGTCATCTCAAATGAAGTAATCTGAGAACAGTAAAAGAGCAGGAGAGAATAATTTTAAAAATACCTGCAAATCTGTTGACGGTGTTAGTAGTGCCAAAGATCTGATTTTCTGTTCTCATCCATTTAATTTGTATGCTTAAGGAAAACTGTTTAGTGAGAGGCTGAAGTGCATTTGGTAGATCAATACTCCATTGATGTTGATATTTGTCAGCATTTTCTTTAGCTGATGATTTATAGGATGCCAGAAGCATTTATAGAATACTTAACTCTTTGTCATGTCTCAATTTGCTCTATGTAGGAAATACTTATTCTTTATTACACTGCATTTTGAAAAAAAATAAAGGACATGCCACGTTAGATACTTTATATGTGTGCTAAAACCATAGTTATAGTACTGCTAGGAGTTATTAGGTTGATGCTACTTGGTCTAAAGTCTTGCCAAACTAGATTAAAAACCTACTCTTCCTAAATTAAAAAAGGAATCACTTTTTAGCCGATACAACACTAGTTGTAAGAGTTGAAATTATTTCTATCTTTGAATCCAGACTCTTTTTTAATAACATAAAAATAATTGAAAATATGGATTCTTTGAAGTTGAATAGCTGATGCTGCTGAAATTAAATCTGAGTGCAAAGTTTTTCCCAAGATCTACTAAGAAAAAGACTTGGAACAAGGAAGTTGTCACCTTCTGTCATAAAAATGTGTATTGCAACATTTTAATAGAGAAATGCAATTTGCAACTTATAACTGATAATAAGAGGTAAAATACCTGACTAAAAATAATGCCTAGTTCTTACACAGCATTTTTCATCAGAAACCTAAGAGAAGCTATAGCCTTTTTCAGGTATTGTGAATATAAGATTCATAAAGATGAAGCAAATTCTTCAAATTAGGGTCTTGGCCATGTCAGATTTAGTGGCAGAAGATGTGCTCCTGCTCAATGTCCAGCTGGAGCCAGTCCCTAGTGTTGTACCCCTGGAGTCAATGTCGAGGCCAATATTTTTTAACATCTTCATTAATGACCTAGATGATGGGGCAGAGTGCACCCTAAGCAGGTTTGCAGTTGACACGAGCTGGGAGCAATGGAAAATAAATCAAATGGATGGATGTGCTCATGTTCCTATCTGGATTACTTTGTCCAGGTCTGGTCCCTGCAGTAAAAGAAGAAAACCTACTGGATCAATTCCAGCAAAGGACTATGAAGATGATTAAGAGACAGCAGCTAAGGCTGAGAGAGCTGGGGCTGCTCAGCCTGAAGGAGAAAAGATTCAGGGGGGAACTTATTAAAGAATTTAAATAGCTGATAAAGTGAATGAAGGGAGACAGACTCTTATAAGCAGTGACCACTGAAAGGACAAGAGGCAACAGCCACAAACTGAAATATAAGAAATTCTACTTGAATATGTGAAAAAAAATAATTGAAGAGTGATTAAACACTGGTCAGATTGCCCAGAGACGTTGTGCAGTATCCTTCCTTATAGATCGTGAAAACCCAGCTGGGCACAGTCCTGATCAACCTGCTTTAGAAGACTCTGTTTGAGCAGTAAGGATGGCCCAGTTGATCTTCAGAGGTCCCTTTCAACCTCCACAAGTCTCTGAACCCAAGTTCTCTGACACCTGTCCTGAGTAGATAACCACAAGCAAGAAGCCTATTTTCCTACTTTATTTCCATCTAGAGATTGAAAATCCTGCATCAGTGAATATACACTAGTGTAAAAGAGAAGTAATGCAGTGATAAAGTAAGTAGCTACTTAAAACAATGTTCTAAATAAAGCAGAAGATTACTTTGAACTCAGAAGAGATTTGTTTGCTGCTAAGGTAGAAAAGAGAGGCCAAATGTTACAGAGCTACAGTGTACTAATTAAACAAATAGACACAGAAATATCGATATTATCTAAAATCATTTGTTTTACAAGGGTTTTTACATGCTTCATGGTGAAACAAACAATGTTTAATTTTTTATTCATGGATTAGTATAATATATTTCCAAGTACAATCAATACTGTGTTTTTATTAAGAGCAACATTGTACTTCCCAGCAGAGAAACAGAACGCACCGTAAGTAAGGAACTGCAAAATGAGAAAAGAAATTGATAGCTTGTGCTAAACCATATCACTACAGACAGATAAGTAGTTCTTATTTGTATGTATTTAAACATGTGTCCCTTTTATTATTATTTTTTTTTTAATTTATCTTTCTGGACCCTTCTTCCAGCAAAGGACTGGTCCTAAAATTGTCTGAGAGCTTAATTTACAGATGATAACACTTGCATCTTTATGACATTTGCTGAGATCCCTGAGACAGACACACCACAGCAAAGAGGGTGGAGTGCATGGGCACACATGGGAAGACTGTTTGAGAGAAATAATCAATATAAAAGAGAATCAGTGCCTTTACTACTGACAACCAAATGCGGGTTTTGTAGAAGTTCTGTCTCAAAGGGCAGGATGTCAGGCTTATTCAGAAGGATGACTATGAAGGACAGGTCTCATGATTTAACTTCAGCTGGCAACCAATCCCCACACACCTGGTCACTCACTCCCTGCACAGTGGGAGGGGGAGATAATTGGAGGGGTAAAAGTGAAAATATTTGTGGGTTGAGACAAAGACAGTTTAATAGATAAAGGTGTCACATCCCATCAGGCTTTGGTGAGCATTTTTGTATGTAAATCACCCTCTCTTTGTATACTTTTGTTAGTAGTATTGTTGCTGTTACCATTCATTTTCTTATCTCATTGCTGTTTCCAGTTTACTGTTCTTATCTCAACCCATAATTTTTTACCTTTTTGTATCTCTGATTCTCAGCTCCATCCCTGGAGCAAGAAGGGGGAGTGAAAGGGGTGGGGTGGGAGTGAGCAATTGACATCTGGTTTGGGAGAGTCTCGGTGGTGGGGGAACACTAAATTAAGGAATGACATTCCTAAAGCAAAACACTTGGGAAGACGAACCATCATGCCAAATGTACCCCTCTTCCTCCTTCCCACATTTCTATATACTGATGTGTTGATTTGGCACAGCCTGGTTTTTTGGTAGCGGGGGAGGGCCATCAGAAGTAACTTCTGTGAGAAGCTGCTAGAAGCTTCCACCGTGTCTGACAGAGCCAATCTCTGATGGCTCTAAAGATGGACATGCTGCTGGCCCAATTAGAGAAGCTGGTAACACCTCTGTGATGACATATTTAAGACGTAAATCAAAACAGCACATGTGCAGTTTATTCCAGGGGTGGCAAGGTGCCCCCACCGGGGCCATCCTGGTGCGCAGCAATGTGCTGTGGCCGCCGCCATCTCGGTGCAGCCTGTGGTGAGCCTTGCCTGCCTGGCCACCCCTGGCACACCCCTGTGCTCCAGGCAGAAGGGCAGGGGTGGCGGCGGCACTTTGTCCTTCCCTGCTCCCTGCATGAGGAGAGGCGTTAAACAGCACCAGTGCCGCCGCGGCCACCACTGCCAGCTCGGTGGTCGTGGGGCCGCCTGGCCAATGGCGAAAATATGGCGAGTGATTCCCCAACGCAGAATATAGAGGAGATCAACCTCCCGGCACTACGGGATCCTGCAGGAATCTTTGAACTGGTGGAACTTGGCAATGCTACCTACGGGCAGCAATTTTTCCTTTTAGTCAGAGGAGAGGAGAAAGTGAAGACATGTGAGGGAGAACGACATGAAGACACCAAGGTCAGTGGAAAAAGAGGGGGAGGAGGTGCTCCAAGCACTGGAGCTGAGATTCCTCTGCAAGCTGTGGTGAGGACCATGGTGAAACACACTGTCCTCCTGTCATCCATGAAGTCCGCAGGGTTTGCTGAGATCCACTCGCAGCCCATAGAAAAAGTGCTCACTCTGGAGTGGGTGGATGCCAGAGAAAGCTGTGATCCAGTGGGAGACCCAAATAGAGAGGGCCTGTTGCTTCCAGAAATAGAGAAAGAGGTCCCTTGTTTCCAAACTAGACCAGCCTATCCTTAGAAGTCTGCACCCCATGGATGAGTGATGCATACCACAGTAGTTCTGGGAAGACTGTTTGCCCGTGGAAGGAACCCCACAGCATAGCAGAGGAAAGATTCCTCTCCCTGAGGGAACAGAAGAAGAACTTGAGTGACAAACTGACCAAAACCCAAAACTCCCTGTGCTGTCAGTGGAAAGGAGCGAGGGGCTGGGGGAATAAAAGGTGTTTTAAAGGCTTATTTTACTTCTCATTATCCTCCTCTGACTCTGTTAATAATAAATTTACTTTATACTTAAATTTGAATCTGATTTGCCCTCTGAGTGTTTTCTCCCACTCCTCATCTCAACTGATGAGCCCTTTGTTATTTTTTTTTCCCTCTTCTCTGCCCAGCAGAGAACAAGAGAAAGTGACCAAACGACTTTTGTGGGTACCTGGCATTTGGCCAGTGTCAAACCATGACAACTAAGCGTGATGCTGTACAGTATGGAATGTCCCTTGGATCAGTTGAGGTCAGCTGTCCCAGCTGCATCCCCTCTCAACACGTTGTAGACCCTCAGGCCCCTCACTGGTGGGATGGGATGAGGAGCAGAAAGGGCCTTGGCTCTGTGTAAGAACTGCTCAGCAATGACAAGCACAGTCCTGTGTTACCAACACTGTTTCCAACACAAATCCAAAACACAGTCCCATACTAGCTACTATGAAGAAAATTAACTCTACCTCAGCCAAAGCCAGCACAACAGGGACGCTTTTGTGGTTCATTCTCCAGTACAAACCTTCAGCTTAACGAAGGTTCATTTGTTAATATGGAAACAAAACTGAAGAGGGATGATGAAAAACATTCTGAACAGCATGATAAAAAGTGGGAAAGAATAGGGGAAACAAATGCCTTCCTAAAATACCTCTCTTGAAATATGTATGAAATGAAAGGACTTGATTAGTGAAATTGAAAATTGCAGATGAGAACATCACACACTTTTTCAGTTGCATTTAAAAGAGCTGAGGATTTGGGTAGAAGATAATCTTTTTAGGATAGTGAAACAGCATTAGAAAATTATTGTTATAAAATGAGGAAAAAAGATCAATTAAAAAATCAGAGTCTGCTGTTGTCAACAATTAAGTCAGGAAAGCTATGCCAGAAATGTCAAAATATAACTCCTTTTTTGATTTAGAACATATCTGTCTTTTCATTTTGAATAGGAGCTGTAGCTTATTAAACATGTCTAATTTTTGAGATAATAAGTAAACATGTGACAAAGAGCATTAAGTCCTTTTTGAAGATGAGCACCTTACTTTTTCTTTTTAAACATTCACCACGACCTGGTGCCTGATCGGTCTTTAATTTCTGTTCCTCAAAAAAGCCTCATCCCTCCAAGTACTGTATTTCCCTGGCACCATTGCCCCTTCAAGCCCAGTTACAGGAAACTCTACCTACTTCCCAGGTAATGAAAAATAAGGCTTTGATTGACTGCATTGATTGACTGATTGACTCCTCCCTCCCGCTTTGTGAAATTAGATTCAGAAAGAAACTTTCCAAATGCGATCTCTCCCATTTTCAGGACCATAAAAGAAGGTGAGAAAGTTGTGGCTATTGCTGGTATATTGGTCGTGGCATATATGTTAAAAACCTATCATTAAAAAAAAAAAAAAAAAAAAAAAAAATCTCAGACATAGAGGTCTGTGCAACTAATTTTATTGACAGAGTGGTGAATCCTGCCATTCCAGATGCTAAATATTTGAGTTTCATCTACCCATATTTGTCAGCCAACATCCAAATCTTTACTTTCTTACTCCCTGTGGGAAGTTTTGTATGGTGTCCAAAGAGCATAAGGGGATGATTTTTCCACACTAATCCAGAAAGAATAGTTCATGCTCCTCCATGCAACCCTCTGAATCAGCTTCAGGGTGTTCATTCTTCAACTGGTTCAGTGGCTTTAGCACTGTGAAATAAGCTCTTCATCACTGCTTAGACACTTCTTTCCTCTTTATAGTGTCCTGTAGATTCGTTCTACACAGAGCACACAAAAAATCAAAAGAAAGCATGAAAAAAATTTAGAACCCATATGAACTTTCTTTACCCTGTGAACACAGCACTTGCTCACTCTGACAAAAGTTCTTATGTGCGTTTCCCTAGAGAGGATAGTATAGAGTGACCCTTTCATAATAATGTTCTTTTTAAAATTCCGTTTACCCTGTCCATGCATTAATATTGCTTAATTATCATTAACTAGAGATCACATTTCAGCTAATGCAAGAAAGTCAACAGATGCCTTTATAGGTATGGAACACTATATTTCAGGTATACCAGAGTACTGAGAGCTTGGTTGCTGACGTTTATTCTTTTCTGTTCTCTCTGATTAAGGGAAGAAAATTCTTAAAAGTCATTGGCTGAAGTGTCTCAACGTAACATTTTGAACTCTTAGCTGAGACTGAAGAACATTTTCATATTTATGTATTGTATAGGAGGAAAAAAAATCTTTGTCCTGAGAAGTTAAATACATAGAAGAAGCCTAAAGCTAAGGACTAAGCCTAAGCTTTGTCCTGAGAAGCCTAAATACATAGGACAAAGACTTTAAAGAAAATAGGAATAGAAAAGGGAAGGAATTTCATAAACCGTATCCACTTTCGAAGCTCAACTTTCCTACAAGATTAAGAGACATCATTTGTGACTAGAAGAAACAACTATGTGTCATCATTCAGGCCTCACAGAGTACAGTAGGAAGCTCTTGGTTCTGTGAAAACAAGCACAGAGACTGAGGATGAAGAAGGTGTGTCAAGGAAAAGCTAAGGGAAAAATTGGCACCAAGGTCTTCCATGACACTTCTTTAGAGAATTTCAGCACGTTTTCAGGATTTCAAAAGTAAGTGTCCCGAGCCATTAGAACTTTGCAAAACTGTATTTGTGACAAGCAGCTCCCACAGCATGCTTTTCAATACTGACAAATACTTTCCGTAAGTTTAATCTTTCCAATCTCTTGCATTTTAAGATGCTACAGGATGTTAAAATTTTCTATTTTGAGATATTTAAGGGGAGAGTGAACATGTCCAAGGAAGATAAATCCAGTTTGAATGAGCAAATACATGAAACCAATGTTCCCAAAGTCCTGAAATATAAATTGACAGAACCAATATAGCAAGAAATATAGTCTAAAACTACAGATCTGGAGAGGGAAATTTCCAAAGAAATATCAAGCTCAGCAATAGAAGCACAGAGGACCTGGCTTTGAGAAAATGTTAAAGTCAAAATAAGAGCTTTAGGTTTAAGTGTCACAAGATAAGACACTTTCTTTGGTAATTTGTTTGTTCTTACACTCAGGAAACAGCCTTTCATCGTTAAAAAAATTAAACAACAACAACCAAACCAACCAAACAAAAAACAAAAATACAAAACAAAACAAACAAGCAGAAAAAATACCAAAACAAACAAACCCAACAACAAAAAACTGTAAAAACTAAACCCCTCCAAATAAACCACCAAATAAATTAAAAAAAAAAAAAAAAAA
>VZRO01003192.1:312159-346434 GCA_013397915.1 Daphoenositta chrysoptera | reverse complement strand
CTCCTCTCCTCTCTCCTTCATTCTAAATTGTCCGAGTCCTCACTTGCCATATTGAGGGAAACAAATTAGAGGTGAAAGGAGAAGAATCAGTATAAGTTGAACTAATGTAAAATAAAAGGTTATCCATTCTGTTATTGTACATCCAAACAAATAAAATAAAAAAATGCTAGAATCAAAAGAAAATTAAAAAAGGAAAATAAAAACTTTTATACCACTTTTTACAAAAACAACTATTTTTGCTTTATTTGGGATAATTTGAACCACCTGGAAAAGCAGTTAAAATGAAGTTGTAGATTAAGATGTTTTGCAAAATCAGGAGGTAGATAGTAGCTTGCTTTCATTAAACACCTCAGGAGTCATGTGAGAATGTATCACAAGTTTGTCCAGTTGTGAGGGACACACTTTTATATACCTATCACCACAAGATTTCTTGAAAGTGAGTTGTTCTCCAGCACTCCTGCTTATGCTGTTCCTGCTGATAAAAATATCTAAATCTTTACTAAGCAAAAGAGGAAGATTTTAACAACAAATAACTTGATATATTGATAGGTAGGGAGCTTATGAGGAAAAGTGGAAATTTACAACTCAGTCGCTACTTTAAAGAATACTGAAGTACGTTATGAGACTGGATAAAATCCTGATACTGATTCAAACATTGTTATTCAAATTCCTAATAAAACTTTGGTTTTCAGCAAGCTAGTCAATTTTCTGCTGTGCATTCACAAACCTGATCTTAAAATGTTTAAACAGATATAAACAATTATGCAGGGACCAGAACTGTTTAGCAAATTCATCTAAATATAAGTGTAGATATGCTTACTGATACCCTGGACTTACTGCAAGTGGAAATTTTCCAAAGCATCTACATCAAAATAAAAGCGCTCACAAAGACAAAGGTGATTTACAATTCATACAATTCATTGAATTTCTAATAGCAATGATCCCTACAGATCTGATACTTAAATTTTTAATGAAATTGCTTAATAACTTTTTTTATTGTGATCTGCTTTTTTGATCATCACTACCTGATTTACCTTAATATTTTGATGGAAAGATTTGACAGTACTTAGGAAACCTCAGACCTTGTTTGTTTCTTACCATTTTTTCATTGCCACCCTTTTCCTAAAAGCTTTTATCCTGAGCTATAGTAATCCTGTGGCAGCTCCAACTTCACTTTAGTACAAAGCCAGGGATCTAATTATCATTTACTGTGGTTTATGAGTATTAGATGGGGGAGATTCAAACTACTGCCCAATCACTTGTTGATTCTGCTGGGTACTTGCCTAATCTCTTATTTGGGTTCCAACATACTCCAGCATCTACCTCTTGGCTCCTATTGAAAACAAAAGATTGAAGTCAACCTTTCTCCACTATCCTAGTTATTAGCAAGCAATTTCTTAAAGCACTTCAAAACTAAGTAAATAGTCTCAAACAGGTTCAACATATTTTGCTAATACACAAGAATATAACAGCAAACTGTTATATAATACCACCTCTCACCATATTAGCAATCATATCGTATGTGATGACACGTGTTCCTGCAGAAACCTTGGGCTTACTGCTGGCGGGTGAAAGAGAGTTCACTGTGTATGCATGGAAATTTCACATTGCCCTAAACCATTCCAGACTGGGGAAACAATCCCCACCCACACTCATTAACAGAGGCTCAAAATGAGATTAGCCCCGCCTCTGGCATGCTTTACTGAGCCCTGATTTTTCAGTTCTTGAGAACTGCCAGTTCATCTAGCAACCAATCCCATTAGATATTTTTAAACTGTGAGAGGAGTTAGCTGGAGCTCTTAACAAATTGTTCCTGTCATCTACCATCAAGTTTCCCATTATCATTGACAGCAGGAGCAACCCATGGCCAATACCCATTTGCAGTTCCAGCTGAGAGAAAAAGTTCCCCCTGAAAACCTCATTTAAGCTAAAATACACATTTTGTTCAGCTGAACTACACCAGCTGAGGATACACCCATCCGTCACGAAAAATGTAGAGAGAAATTATTTTTTGGTCCTAGAATGGTGACTGAAGCAAATTTTACCAGAAAAAAAATCAGCTTAGGATTCTCTGTCTACATTAAAAATTGGTAGATCATGAATTGCTATGGGTTGAAAGGAACATGTTCCAGCAGTTTATCAAAATACCCACTTTGACCAATGTTTAGTAAAAGTTCTTTGATATTTAGGAAAAGCTTTGCTCCAAATTTTCACAGAGACCTTCAAAAAACCTAGTCCATCATTAGCAGGATAGCTGGGTAGCCTGACCTCTGCTAGTGAAACACAGGGCCATGCAGAGCAGAGCAGACAGACTCCCTGGTGGTGCTTGAGAAACGTACTCAGGAATTGTCCAAGTCAGCATCAGCCCCTGATGGGCTGAGTAGAATTCCTGCAGGACAGATCACATCTTCTAGAGCCCAGCAACATTCTCAGATGCCATTTATTAATACAGACCTAGATGTTGAGTCCAAAAATATTGCTGAGCCCTTTGAAAAAGCTTTCCTGAATTGGTATAAAAATATTCTCTAATGGTGCCACCAAGTCACTAGAAAACTTTAATTTTACTTCCATATTTCTTATATTTCAGGGTTTTTTGGTTGGGTTTGGTTTGGTTTGGTTTGGTTTGGTAACAAAAAATATTTGTTAATGAGCCTGATTTCTGAAAGAGTCCTATTTTTTCTGACGATGTTAAAATACAAAAGGACATGTTCGGTGTGGCTGAACAGAGCACAAAATATAAACTATTCTGTAGCATAACATCAATGTGGAATTTTTTTTGCCTCTGTGTAAGTTTGTCTTGCATACCATCTTATAGCCTAAACTTATTTTAAAATTTCTTTTCTCCATTTTCTCCTATAATGTTAAGGACTAAACAATATAAATATTACTTTTTTGGCACATTCAAAGGCTTATATTATTTTTTCTATCTATATATTTTTAAATTTTTTCCCAATAATTGATATCTTCCCTTAATACAATACTTTGAGAAATCAATGAAAATTTGTCCTGAAGACATATGGAAACATTTTTTAAAAGGGATGTCTACTAATTTGTATTCAATTTTCATTTATGGAGCATTATCTTCTCAAAGAAAACTATTAGTTCCAATTCTAAACTGAATCAGCAATTTGTAATGGCTCCGAATTTTTTATCTGCATTGCTCCAGGAAAAGGAAAGAGGAAAGGTATCTTTAATTTTGATTTGAAAATGGCCAAAGCTATTCTAAATTAATTTTAATGTGAAGTTGTAATACCCAGACCTTCAAGGTTAAGGAACCATGGAGTCTTCTATTTAACTAATCAGAGATCACATTTCATGACACTACCCACATAACACAATTGTCTGACCACTTCTCACACTAGAGGAACTGCCTACTTTTATAGGTTTGGGTAATGACAGAAATAGGAGCAGTTTATGTGGCTTGAAGATCTCTTCCTCTTCAAATCTGAAGGGACAGAGAAGAAAACCTGACAATGGGAAATGAACCCACAGAAGTGCCATGGCAAGATAAATTCACAGGCTATAGTTACATCCACAGCAAAGGCAGTCTTCCAAATTGCTCCAATAGCCAGTAATCAATCAGACATTGTCTAAGTCACTGGCAAATGTCTTTTCTGTCTGTCATACAGTGTTTCCAAGTTAGATGAGTTAGTTTTGGTCAGCTACCTGCTGCAAGTCAGCTGAGATCTGTCTGAGAGATTAAAGCTCCTTCATTGAAAGTCTGGATTCAATATTACTCCTGCTTTGTCCCATACCCTCCGTGCTCTGATCCTTGACTGGCTCTTTTGTATTTCTCCTCCAGTCAAACTGTGATACCTTCATCAATAGCCCTAATATTTTGGTGTTAAAAGGGGGTGTAATCACACTTACTCATGCCTCTTTTGCTTAAGAAAATGTATGTAGTACAGACCATGGGAGATGGAGTGATACTGTACATCAGGAAATCCAGGAGCCAGGAAAAGCTGTACATTCATTGATGTTGGAACCTCATTTCTATCACTGCAGACAGTTTATTCTTGCCTTGGTCTCTTGAAACTGTGGGGTCAATGAAAGTCTTGCTGTGACTGAAATGAACCATCTTTGCTCCTGTGAGTAGCAGTTAATGAAAAACTAAGATGACAATCTATACAAGAGTTGAAGAATATTACTCATTATGATTAACCATTGTTTCTTTGTCAGGTTTCCATCTCTACTAAATGTTGCCAGCAGATATGAATGGAAGCATTAAGGTCAAAATCAGATGATATCTGAGTTCTGATTGAACAAAACGAATGCTTTTCATCTTCCTAGTATTGTAGAGAACAAAATCTGGGAAGGCACAGAAAAAAGAAACAGCTCAGAATGCAGCAATCAGGCTGACTTCTAAATGCATCATGTGGGTGATATTGAGGTGAATACCCAAAAGGAGACTTGAATAAGCTAGTTCTGGCATTTAGATATTTACTGATTCCAAACTGTCTTTGTGAAAACTGCAATTTAGAGAGCATAGAAACTTAATTCAGTATTCCTTAGAATACAAAAGTAGAGAAGCATGGTATCATTTGCCTGATTTATTCGGCTCCTTTCTTCACGAACACTGTATTTTATTCTCTTGAGAAGGCTTGTGTCTTTCAGAAACTAGACTGTGAAGTTAACCAGGTATTGTCAATGAACCATCACCTTGCAACTGGAAATTAATTTGATGAGTTGATTCCTGGTGACACAGCTTTTAAGATACAGGTAATGTAAATGGATAATCTATATGCCTGTCAATAGTTTTGGAAAGCTTATTTGTCATCACCCTAAAGTTTGGAAGCAGCCAGCTAAAGTTTTCTCATAAGTGAACAACGTTTTGGAGCAAATAATGTCAGCTTGCTAGGCTACGACTGAAACAGTGGCATGGTGAAACGATTAAAAAACTCCCAGATCCTGATCCAGATCCTGATCCTGATCCAGCTTATAATAGTTTTAATAGTCAGCAGCATTCAGTTGCAGTAGTTTGTTCAAAAGCATTTAGACATTTGCAATTAATAGATCAAAGTTTCTTGGAACTACCAAAACCTGCAACAGAGAACATAACTCATTACATACATTTTAAGAGATTCAGATCTTGCTTTATGTTTGTGTATTTTGTAGTCAGTGAAAAGAAGCAATTGGAAATTGTTTCTAATGGTCCTGACCTTGTCTTGATCTATGCCAGAGTAAAGTGAAATGAAGACCTCTGTTCCTAAATGTTGTTTAGAAGAAGGTGTTTCCAAATGCAGAATCTATTGTTATGTCACCCTTTCATGGTAGTTAAATGATACTGTAAGAATCAAATACAGATGATGCTCTTTGTCCTTGAGATGTGACAGCTCCTTCAACTTAAGGTAACTTTATGGCTGCTCTAATGTGGACCTGAAGATATATTTGATTTAAATTACTTTAGAATAATGGGTCAGAAAGAGCACTTAAATGCCTTCCTCACTCAGCTGTCTCAGCCAAGATTCCTGCGAGGAGGACTGATGCCTCACTTAAACAGGAAGGAAAAGCAGGAAGACGCTTCTGCAAGGGGCCTAGTGAGAATTACAAGTCTCAACTATAATCAGATCCAGTAAAAACTTTCTCCATGTTCAAAGATGTTTGGATCAAAGCGTTACTTTTCACAGTGTTTCTGTCCAATCAGTCACTGCTCATGTGATGAAAAAACTACATGTCATCACAAAATTCTATGACATCTTTTTCCTCTGAAATTTAGACCTCTTTTCCTAGAATTTACACTGGACAGTGACCTTTTTCTGAAGACACGAATGCTTTGCTCTGAATGTATCCTAGTGGGTTTTCTATTTGGTTTGAATTCTCTTGGTTCTGTAAGATTTTTTTTTCCCTGTGTAAACTCTGTAGGAATGCAAGGGGAGTGGGAACTATTGAGCAGTGTACTGACTCTGGCTCCTTCCAGTCAGATGTCAGTCATTATACTTGAGTACAACATGTGTGTGTGCATCATTTCCACTGGATTCCTTGGGTACCTTTTTATACCCTCAGTTATTATGCTCTTCTGCTGGCTGTGCTTTAACCAAACCTTAAGTAAATTTAGGACTAAGCTTCAATTTTGCAGTCAAACCCAAGTATGAAGTTATGTCTAGCTTATTCAGACTAATTTTCAATGGATATTCATATTCACATTTTTAAATGAAAAAAGAATAGATGAATAGTCACCTTCAGCTCCAGACTAGCTGGTCTCTGGATCTTCTTATATAATTTGTACTCAAGGGTACTTTGTACTCCTCAAAGAGCCAAGAAAATTCCAAGTGCAGTTAAACTGAGGCAGTTAAACACTGCCTTTCTGCTGGATGCCTCCCTCACCTCCTTGCACATCAAATGATTATTATCCTCTTACCCCACTTCTACTTTCTGCTTTTTTTCTTGCCATGTATTCCTAGTTCTTCATTCTCCTAATGTTTTCATATTAATGTTCTCTACTTCTTTACCAATCCTCCTGAAAATAAGCAGTGGCTTGTTCCCTTTCTTTTTTTCTTTCTGAGTTATTATTCTAATGATGGTGAATCTGGACATTTTTCAGACAATGAAAAGTACATTATCTTATATTGATGACTAGTTTTAAATATGAGTAAGAAGAAAGATAAATCCTGAAAGACTTTCACCTTTGACAAATGCTATTTCAGGTAAGGAAGATGTTACAGGAACCAACCATAGCCTACTCCCAAGACAGCTTACTTGGGAAAATTTCACAACTACGTGGAAAATGGAATAGCTGTCCTTTGGGAAACTTTACTGTTCGATGGTTTTTTTTCCAGCTATCATATATCTCCTTGTTGGCAGCCAAAGGCAAGAGCATCCATTTAATATGTTTGTGAAGTTGATGGGTCTAGATGATGAGGACAGGAGATTACTTGATGCTCCCAAGGAAGAGAAGTATTTGGAGATCCATAATGCACTGATCCTAAATGCTCCAAACCCTTTCCTGGGGCTACAACACTTAAGGTAGTAACCAAGCACTGCTTAATTTTGCACAGAATCCATAGCTCTTTTTGTCCAGGTGGCAGGAGAGAAAGGCACAAAACATGATGCTCCTGCAGCAATTAGTAGTGGTCTCTAAGATGCAAAGGAGGTCCAAGATTGCTTCTATACCCAACAGTTGCAATAAAAATAAGAACCCCAACCCTTTACCATGCTTTGCCCCATATTGCGTCTATTTTACCTTGTATGTCAGAACTAATGCTGCCTCCCCTACTCTTTTGGGAACACCAAAATTTCAGCCATTTCTCTGGGATCCTAGCCCAAATGAATAAAACAGGCCTTATTCATGAGCTTGTCCACATATCTAATTTTACTTTCCATGCACAACAATGTTAGAACTGGGTCTGAAGACAGAAAAAGAAAACCTTACAGAACTGAAAGTTGTTAATTGTCTATATAAGTATCAAAACCCCAGGATTATTACTGGACATGTGAATGACTAGGTAGCTTATATAAATTTAATTTTGCTTTGTGTGAAGATAGCTGTTTGGACATGCACATTTTCAAATCACACAACCCTCAGGGGGCAATGCTAATCTCAAATGAATAATTTTCGGTGTGACAAGTTTTTCCTATCTTATTGCTGTCATTACAAAAAACAGTTGCAAGAGAACTGTTCACTAATCACCTGAGATTCCCTGTTCTATATTTGAAAACTGTGCCAGAATTTATTTTTATGGATGCAATATACCCATCTAAATTTCTGTAAAATGCAACTGCTTAAAAAAGTATACTTAATTGAAAGAAATAATCTTAAACTGAGTGTCTATATGGTGAAGTAATCCCTTCTCTGCTTCCATATCTCTTTGCTTTCAAAGACAACATTGAAAGAACCTATAACTTTTTCAGATTTCATATGTTTGGCTATTTTTTTCCACATGAGGCTCAAACTGATTCTTTGTGGAAACTTCAAGAAAACTTAGGAGGTTTTTAAGATGTGTGGTATTCCTAGAAACCAGTGTTCCAAAGGCAATGCTGGAGTGGCATAGCCACATTGTACAGACAAGTCATTTCTTAAGGACAGGGAGGAAAAGGAGTATATTGGAATATTTAGAAAAAATGCAGTAAGAAACACGGAGTAAAAGGCTGAAAAATTCATTAAAATTAATGTTCTAACAACATGATTCAGCAGAACTGAGATGAAGAAAATGTATTCTTCCTAACATAAGACAACAGCTGGTCTACCTGCTAGCCCTATTTTTTTATGTACATGCTGCCACTTAAGATGTTAACCACTTTGAAAGGTTGAAGAAAATGACAGGGGAGAGAGACAAATGACACATGGCTTGGCAAGTCAGCATGCTATTCTAACAGCTAGAATAGGCAGGATAGACTGGTGGAGAAAGAAAGGGTGAACACAACACAAAAAGAGGTAAAAAATAATACATTTAATTGTCCAAGAAATTACACAGTCAAAAATTGTATCTTTGGAGAAAAAGAATTGGATTTTTAAAGCACAGCTTGCTATCAAATTTCTGTTATCTGCTTTTTCAAAGCACTAGCTCGTGTTCTGGAGTTGTTCTCCAAAAAAATATATATAAATAGAGAAATTTACTTTAAAAAATTTAAAGCTGAGATTCACTCATTCTATTTATTCCAGAAAATAGAGTTTATGAGAAGCAGAGTTGGCAGAAGGGATGGATAAAGGCCGGTAAAAGAAGGTGGAGATGCAAGAAAATTTTCTATCATTAATGTTAATGAATTCCAGCATTGCCATTCTGGAGCTGAGTTGTTTATGTTTTAGGGGGTTTTTTGGTTGGTATTTTGGTTGGTTGGTCAATTGCAGTATTTTGTGGGGGTTTCTTGTTTTTGTTTTTGTGGGACAAAGGCTAACCTAAGGGTCATGGGTAAAGACTTTTATTTTTCTGTTCCTGCATTAAAGACTGTTTCAAATGGAGCAGATAAAGGACACAAAGAACATTAAAAAAACAGTAATTGAAAGCAGACCAGAGTTTTACATAAGGCTACAGAGCTAAGAGCTTTCTGAGATAGCATGCTGGTGAAAGGACATGGAATTTTTGCTTCAGTTACGGACCAAGACCAAGTATGAAGTTTAACAAGGCTAAGTGCTGGATTCTGCACTTGGCGAGGGACAACCTTGGATGTACGTACACACTGGGGAATGAGATGCTGGAAAGCAGTGCTACAGAAAGGGACCTGTGGGTCCTGGCTGATGACAAGATGAACATGAGTCAGCAGTGCCCTGGCAGCCAGGAGGGCCAACCCTGTCCTGGGGGGCATCAGGCACAGCATCGCCAGCCGGGCAAGGGAGGGGGTTGTCCCCTCTGCTCTGCTCTGGGGCAGCCTCACCTCCAGTGCTGGGGGCAGCTTTGGGTGCCACAGTATAAAAAAACCCATTAAGCTATTGGAGAGTTTCCAAGGGAGGGCCACAAGGATGGTGAAGGGCCTGGAGGGGAAGCCATATGAAGAGCTGCCAAAGTCACTCGGTCTGTTCAGCCTGGAGAAGAGGAGACTGAGGACAGACCTCATCACAGTCTACAACTCCCTCATGAGGGGAAGAGGAGGGGCAGACACTGATTTCTTCTCTCTGGTGATCAATGACAGGACCCAAGGGAATAGCCTGAAGTTGTGTCCGGAGAAGTTTAGGTTGGATATCAGGAAAAGGCTTTTCACCCAGAGGGTGTTTGGGCCCTGGAACAGGCTCCCCAGGGAAGTGGTGACAGCACCAGCCTGACAGAGTTCAAGAAGCATTTGGACACTGCTCTCAGGCACATGGTATGACCTTTGGTTATGGCCCTGTGCAGAGCCAGGAGTTGGACTTTGATGATCCTGATGGGTCCCTTCCAGTTTGGACTATTCTGTGATTCTGAGTGCTGTGCTGGGTCAATAGGTAATAACAGAAAGAGTCCCTCCTTTAGGAGTTCATCAGAACTTAGTTTTTCAGACTTTCAAGAGCTGTTCATCTTTAATCTGGTGTTCTGTTCTTTCATCTGGTTGCATCTTCCTTGTAATATGAGCTAAGCTATTTACTGTCCAAAAGTAAAATAAAATTAAATTACATAAATGTGATTTCATGTGCAACAACATTTAAATCTTCAAATCAACCAGTTCAATGACAGCTGTATATTTCCCAGGAAGACCTAAAGGAATGTATTTTACATCCTATTTCATATGCTAGTCTCTGACCACTGGAGACCAATTGAATACTGAATTACTTTGGATCAAATAAAACATTTTATCTTTGACCTCCATACAAGCTAAAATAAACTGTACAAAGTAGAGCGGCACCATAGGATAAGGATCCAGCTGAGAGATAAAGAACAAGTTTACTTTCTTTTCCTAGCATTCACAGTATGGCACAAAAGCACGAAGGAGCAAATATCTTCATGGAGAGCTCACTGGAGTCCTTGGCAAGACTTCTCCTCCAGAAAGTAGAAGCAGATGTGTTCACCCCATGATGCTATATAATTGCTCTGAAAGATACTATGAACAGAAAGTCTCCATATAAAATGTATTGTTGATGACCCACAACCACAGAGTAGAAAAGGTAATTTGCCTAGGGATAAAGAATAAAATTCATTAAGACATCCAAGTGATTTAGAAGCACAAGTTTGGCCCAGATTCCAAAATGGAAGTATGTTTGTAAGCTCAAGTCCTTGTGGAAACAGGGCTTAATACAGGATGCAGTAAACTCAGTGGTGCCTCAACTAGAGTTCCACCAGTACCTGAGCTAGTCAATTTAAAGTTGGCTCTGTGATTGCAAGACTACCCTAAGGGTTGTTGACTCAAAATGCCTAATTAATTTATTAAAATGGGACTTGGGACTCTTAGCTGGCTTAGACCCTTTGGAAATATATTGGGCATGACTCAGCCTTTCAAGGCCCAAAGAGCCTTTAACTACCATTGCCGTCAGAGGGAAGTGGAAGTATCAGAAGAAAACCAGCAAAACAGTGTGAGAGTCAACAGAATGAAGAGAAAGGGTTTTTTTTTTAATGCAGCAACCTCTATACAATGTATAGTTTTTAATAAAATCCAAGATTGATTTCATCGTGTATTTATCCACAGGTGGACTTGATGATCTTAAAAGTCATTTCCAAGCTAAATGTTTCTATGATTTTATGACTCTATCTATAAATACAATGATTATACATGGTGCTTATATATTTATATATATATATTATATATGTCTACCTACATTATATATGTATACCTACCTACATCATTGATACTGCTAAGTATGACATTACAAACCAAGTGGTTAGCCAGGCATAAATCCAATGCAACTGTGCCAGGAACCAATGCATATTATGATTAATGGACTTAATAAATACCATATATAGAGTAATATCCCTTCAGAATATTCCATTACCCTAGATAATTAATTGTTGATTCATCACATCTTGCTTCATACTTTGTCAAGTAAAAGAATTTTTCAAAACATGTCTGCCCTATCAAAAGGTATCTGTTCTTGTACAGTAACCACATATTTTTCAGCCTTGTCAACAAAGAGATCGAATTAGAGAAATGCAGTTGCTAATACTGAAGCAACTTCATGAGAAAAAATTTAAAAACAGAGAGTATGTTGTGGTTGTCATGTTCTGAATATATGATTTTTCAGAGCAGGAAAACCTACGGTTTGCCCCATTATTAACCTGTAGCAATCATATGTAAGGATCATGTTAATTTTTTTTTCCATTTCATTTATGGTGAATACTATATCCTGAATTTACCTCATCTAATGTATTGAAAGCATCACTTAATGATAAGAGTTTTCTATGATGGTAAGGCAAAGAACTGCTCAAGAAAGTTATCTCCCTTCTTTTGGAATTTCATGACAAGCTTTAACAAAACACAAGTTCTGAGTGATGCTTGCTTCTTTTTCTAAATTGTTTAACCACTTGCCCAACAAGTTTTTGTTCTCAGCTGCTCCATTGTATATACTCTCCATCTGAAATTATTCCACAATATTCGATGCAAAATATTTTGGTTTACTACTTGGATACCTGTAGGGTAGCTATTTTCTAGAATTTGAATTAGCTTTCCAATCCTTAAAGCTGTACTGGCTTTATTAGTGGGGGACATAATTGTGTATTATTTGGAATGGTGACTTCACCACTGTCTGCAGTAATGACTTCTGGTTTGCTTTTACTGAAGTAGGCACATATCTTTTAATTCTTGTATTTCAGTTTGATATCATTGAGACGAAAATGTATTTGCCTGGGCTCATTTAAGGTGAAGAGTCCCTTCAGTATTCATATTATTACTTTTGTCACTTTCTTCTTTCTAATCTGTCTTGCAAGGATCTCATATATTAATTTTTCTTTCAGTTAAAATGGCACAGGTCTGATAGTGCCCTCATTACCCAAACTGTTATTTCTCCCTCTGGCCTCACAAACTGTATTAAATGATGTTTCTTTTGGGGGAGTCCAGCAATGACATTCTGAGTAATGACTTAAACAATAGGTCTCAAACTGGATTTAATTTACTTTTAGTAAGACGTGTGTGGTATGGCAAATTAATTATTACTGACTGTTGAACATGAGTTTTGAGAATTAATAGTTAAGGAATGAATAGTATGTTTATTATATTGAGGGCTGCAGAACATCAATTATATTTCTTTCCAGTAATGAAGTGGTATTTGTTTGACATAAGTTAATTATTTAGTCAGGTTTAAAAGAACAATTATCTAATCTCTGTAAACAAGTTTTGTTAATTAAAATAAATAGATTGAAAGCTTCCCACAAAAAAAGAAAAAAACTTGAATGGATTTTTATTTTTTAACTACCTCTTTCCTAAATGTTTTACTACCAGAAATTTTGAATTTCATTACTTCTGCAAGGAACTCCAAATTAAGTCATGTCAAAATATACTTTTATCCATAAATTTGTACTCGATACACTTTCAACAATGGATAAATTAGGTATCATAATTTCAAGATACAGTTCTTTGCAGGGTGTAGGGTTTTTGGGTTTTTTTATCCTTCATTGAAATAAATCTGAAAGAAACCAATAAATAAAAAGTTTCATTTGTGTATATATTTTTTTAAGCATACACTTCAGAGAAAGTTTGATTCTAAAGTTATGGTTGCTTAATAATTTCAAATGATGCCCCAAAATCCATCATATTGGTTTTGTGATTTTTTTTGCAGATTTTTTTTTTAATAGTCTGAGATTACAACTCAATTTTCCATAAATTTAAAATTTCCTGACTGTCTTTTATATCATTTCACTTTGACATGAGATCTACAAGTCTTTCAAAAATATATTAAAGTATTTCACATAGATATTTAATAAGTGTTTCAAAAAATGTTAACTACTGGCAGTACAATGGACCTGATTGTTCATCATCTTTCTCCTTCTGCACTCATTTGCCTTTGCAAAGTGAAGGTAAGCAAACGTAACACATGGCAAAGTATTTTGTTAATCTTTACCCTACTGCTCATAGGTGTACTTAAAGAGGAAGTAAAAGTGACCCCAGTCACTACAGAATATATCTGTTTTCTTCTACTCCCCAGTCCTGGCAACCAGGTTGATCACATGCACTAATGTGTAATTTTAATTCTTGTAGTTCTGACAAGAAGAGTTCCAAAGTTTAACACTGTTTATATTCTTGAACTGATACCTGTGTATGGTATTAAATTGACCTTTCTGTTATTCTTCTGTTTTGATTGGGTAGCCAGTCCACTTTTTCTTCTATAAGCTACTATAATAAGGCTATAAACAATGCAGGAGTCAAGTGACCACCCAATCAAAGTATAAAATATTGAAAAGGTCAAAAGAGAGCAGCTCACTACTAAGATTCATTGAATATAAATTAGACATTAAACTCCTGATATCTCATTCCCTTGACTGAGTAGTAATGAGAATGGAAAATGGCAGAAAATTAATCCCTTCTCATTAAAAAGCTTGTAATGAGAATGTGGAACTTAGTAGTAATGTAACCTGTTCTCATTACAGTCTTCAGGAAAGGGTCTTTGTGGTCTTCTTCAGGTGTCATAGCAGTGATCTTTTTCTCCTTAATAAAATAATACAGTAAATGTGGTTACATTACATACTACTCTTTTGCATAGGTTTTCTGCACTGCACAATTGCCCTAAAGTGACAAAACCTTTTTAATTCATTGATACTGGAATTTCTGCTGTACCTACACTTTTTATTAATGTGAACATACATCTATGTCAGGTGTATTTTCAGTGCTGCCTAAAACAGGTAGATGCCCACATCCTACTGAATTTCAGTGCAACTTGCAGACTGAGGTTCCTTAGAGTATTTTGCAAACTCTAGCTTGAGAGAAAATTAATAACCCAGTGATAATTATCCAGATAAATATGTGTACACATTGGCTAATGATTGCAGATTATCAATGGGATAAATACCAGAAAGAGGTTTCTATACCTACACACAAACAAATTTCTGACAGAAAAGAACACATGTATATCTACTTTCCACATTAAATTCCTCTGTGCCCACAACAGATAATTTATCACAGTGAGTTTTACTGTCTCCTTGACTTTGAAGTGCTTCCAGACTTTTCCCTAACAGTATTTAGACTGTGAGACCAGGAAAAGTAAAGCCAAACAAAATAATGCAAATGAAGAAAACTTAAATTTTGCTTTCTGTGAAAAGGTAGGTATAAAATAACTTATTTTCATTGAAGTATATAAGTTAATGTTCATTTTTGCTCTCAATAATTGAACACAAGTAAAGGAAAAAGGAGGAAATTCATTTTTGATACTGAGAAATGCATGTCAGAGCAGTCTGGTTATGAAATATGAGGAGGAAAAAGTATATCACATAGTGTTCAGTTGGGTTATCAGAATGACCTGTTTCCAGCTCCATGGAGTGATGGGATGCATTTGTTCTGCTATGGAGAGCAATCCCTGAACACTGGCTCTGCATAGGAGTGCACGATGGCCCCATATCTCACGTCTCCCATCCTGGGCCCCATGTAACAAGTGTGGTTATTTAGTCAGTGAGGCTCCTCTATTGGGTATTTTACGTGACCACATTGGGAATTAAACCAATTACAGTGCTCCTCTGCAACTTAGTAAATCCCTGAGGGCATGAGAAGGGGTTGTTGTAAAATGTGGAAGGTTGTAATGAACTAGAGAGAGAGGATCTTCTGTAGAAGAAATTCCCAACCCACTCATCTGCATAGAGACACATTTGCAAATTCACACATATTCTTCTAGATCTATAAAAACACATGCCAGCCAGAGAAGCCAAACTGAAGGTCTTTCCATGCAAGCTCCAGCCCACTTTGTGCAGTGGGAAATGATGGCATGCATTCCTGTGGCTGCTCCAAATACCCTTGACAGCTGCAGGTTGCGGAACTACCCACAGGCAACCCAGGAAAAGCATCTGCAACAGCACAGCAGCCTGGCCTGTCTAAATTATGCTGGCAGCATCTCTGGTTCTTGAAACACTCTACAACCTAGAAGAGGACTAATCACACCTCTTCTACCTGATCTTTCTGTACAAGCGTGTAAAACAACTTCAACTATCAACCTACATGTATTTCCTTGCAGTGGTTGGTGAGTATGTACAATTATACATATGCTCATGTAGACATGCACATTCATATGCATCCTCTCCAGGATTTCCAAATGGATTTGCTTTTCTCCTAAAGTGGTCATGAAAATGCCTGTTTTGTTTGCCATTTTTTGTAAAGTTATTGCTAACTTCTACAAGAGAACTGCTCTTCCTAATTTTTAATGTTATTACTTTATTGAAACTTTGTGTCAATTTGTTTAGCAAAATATTTTAAGATATGCCAGGTAATTTCATGTCAGTACCTATATTAAAACAAACAAACAAACAAACAAACAAAACAATTTTGATATTTAAGTGTTGGCTAGGATGAAAGAATTGCACTGCAGATCCACAAAGGACCAGGTACACTGCAGATTTCTGTTCACACCAAGGAATCCTGGAAGGAATACTGTCTCAATGAAGCCAAATTCACTCCAGTGTCCTTGTGCAGCCTACAGGGACACACAGCTTAGAGTAGATCAATGTCACTAGCAAACAATCAACCTGGTAGAATCAGCAAACCTACCAGTACCTAAGACCAACACCATAGATACTTTAGTGTCTATAAAATTCCTAAGACTTTGCTGGAAAGACCCAGTTACTTGTGGTAAATTTTTATCTCTGTACCAAAAACTCACTAGCATAAAGATACGCGCTCTTTAGCAATCTACCAATTTCTTATCCCACAAAAACTTCACAGGTTTTGATAAATGTCTATGGAATACTTTCCCAAATGCAAAATTTTATTTAATTTTTTTTTTCTTTTGAATTCTTGAGAGTTAAACTGTAGATTTCTCATTATCCTCTGTAATGGGCCAATGTAATTTCTCAGCTTGTCTCCAAATACTCTCTTTCCAATATATATTTTGAAATCATTCTTATTTATTTCTTCTTTATGTAAAGTCTATGAGAATACATCTATAGGACCAAAATTTTTCACATCATTTAATATCAAGAGATGCCTGCCAGAAGTGACTGTTTTCAAGATATGCTCATCTGTGCAGTCAAGGCCTTGGTGGATGGGAGGTAAGAATAACTCTTTCCACTGTTTAATTTCCACTCCAATAATCACCAATCACAAATAGTAGCCCTCCTTTTTGCATCTTCTGTCTTTGTAGTATCATACTCTTGCTTCATGAGGCATCTAATTTTCTGTTTTCTTTTGAATTACCCTATTCTTGAGAAGTCAAGGTATCAAAATTTGCATGGACAATAGGAGACATTAAAGATTTTCCTACTCTGTGAAAGTTTAGCATTACAGTTGCACCCTTCACCCATTAACCCACTGGTGCAAAATTGATTAAACATCCTTCTCTGGACTCATGTGGACAACAGCTCCAAAAATTTTATTGTTGTTTGAAAAAAACAGATCCATAATTCAGTGCCCTTTGCAACTGTAGTTCCTGACCCAACTGTGTGAAATATTGACTGTGGTCAATAGAAGTGCATTGCTTTTGAGTGACTGCCAATATTTAGAGCCTCCCTCCTGAATCACAAACGGACTATTTTTAGTATTAGTATAGGAAAATTATTTTTAAGTACATTTACAAATCCAAAACTAATAGTTAAAATTTTTTTTAAAAGTTCAATATCAGGTTAGAGTCTATTAAATGGGAACAACTTCTGTGCAGCTGTTTGCAGAGATAGAGCATATTTAAGACATACTGTGTTAGCAGATGCCCTAATGGCTAATACCATTGGGGGTGACTCAAAGAGTACAGTGATGAAAAAATTCTTCTGGCTACTTGCATTAGTGGTCCTTGGGAGAGAAAAAAGAAAAGTTGGTAGACTGAAAAGAGTTTGTCACAAATTGCTTGATCGCTTGTACTTATCCAGACTGTAACCATTGCATCTTTCCATCCTTCCCCATGCTTACCTCAGCAGACTGACTCAAGTAGGATTTAAGCAGGATTTATGCATGTCCTTAATGCTGGATAGAGAGTTAAAAACACCTTTGTGAACACTAGTAATTTTAAACAAGAAAGTATATTTTGTTTTCAATTTGAGCTCAAAAATGAGCAGAACATACCCAAGATGCAGAGTCCAAAATGCAGTACAATCTCTTTTGGATCTGTAGCATAACAAGGATGATGTCTGGATCTTCACCACCACCACCACAGAAAACCTTTAACAGAGTTGATAAACAAAAAGTAAATCCTTAAATATAGCATGTGATTAAGTTACTTGTTAAGTTACATGTGCCTCCTCTGAAAAAAGTCTTAAACAAATGAACATTGCTGAATTGGTCTTCAAGTCAAACCTTCATAAAGAATAAGCTAAAATGCTATTTTTGGGACTGGTGTAAACATACATTTATATGACTGTATATTAAAATAGGGTTTCTTGGAACTTTCTCTCATCCGTTATGTCTTACAGATTAGTCTGTGATGCATAGACACAAAAGCTATTATAAAAATTGTTATAAAAACAATTACTACTTCAGGAAACTGACCTTCTTGAAAAAATCTAAATTATTTTCTCTTTTTTATGAAAAAAATGTCAAGAGTTAAGTGAACCTGATGTACTAAGGTGAGCAACTTGACAAGAGAAGAATAGGCGAGGGTGGAGAAAAAGGCAAACTATGATTGTCCCACTCCCCCACTTCTGATCATCCCTCTGATTGCTGACTAGAAACTATCCTTATAAAGGAGAATGGAAAGTTACTCTCCAGTCTCAAAACTGGGACCTTTAGCTGAGTAAATTGTTGTATAATACATATATATATATTTCACTAAAATTAATTTTATGCCCTGTTACAACTAAATTGTTGTTGATTAAGCAAAACTTAGAATAAAGCACATATTAAATGAGGATCCTTAGGCATCTGGCTAAAAACAGCATTAGCTCCTCTCAGGCTACTAATTCTTACTGTAAAAAAGGTCAGTACAATGACATTAGTAAAACAGCGATATTTCTCAGCCTTGTACTTTGTCTACCATGTATAAAATCAAGAAATTTGTACGCTATTTTTTGGCCAGCACAAGAGCATGACCTGTGAAAGAAGGCTGGGCTGGAAATAAAGATTAGAATATTTGAAATTAATAAAAACAAAAACAGACAAACAAAAATAAACAGACTTCTGGACAATCTTATTTTCAACCTTGGGGTCAAGTTATTCTGTCCAGGAATGAATGAGTTGATCTGAAGAAAAAGTTTGAGCATGGAATGGATGAGTTTGGATTCTACGTGTTGACGAAGTGTCTCCTTTCTAGTCTCTAGGACCTCTGGTATCATATTGTTTATTATCTGCCTACTTGTGGATCAAATGAAAAAGGTCACTTGCATTAGTCAAAAGGTCTGTAATGCTCTCAGGAGTCAGAAATTATATGAAATTATATACTTGTTCTTTATAAAACTACTTCTTAATGCACAGCAACACACAGTTGGAGGAGAATATCATTTAGATATTACTACTTTATATGCTATGCACAGTTACAATGCATTACCCTGCCAAATGATTTGGAAATTCTTACTGTAATTCTTTGAATTACAATAAACCACACACCTTCATGAATGTGTGGTGCAAAGTCACTTGGCTGGAATATTTTAAAATGTGCTACATAATTTTAACTCGGCTTTCAAGTAAAGCAGATGTTCCAGCCACACAAAGATCATTCTCTTAGAAAAAGTTTATTTGAGCTATACTACCGCTCAGGTATCCTTCACAGACACCTTACAAATAGTACATTGACTCTTCTCTAAGCTCTAGTTTGTGAGTCATCAGAATAAACCAGATGCACACAGGAGATGTTGCTATCCTGGTGATAGAGACTTCGTATCTTTGGATTTTACAGTCTGCTCAAAATTTTTCATACGGACTCAGCAAATACTACATTCTCAAGTTTCTTCCCTGCTGTAAATAGGATGTGGGTGATAACTTTCTTTTTTCTATTTACTCTTTTTAAACTGAGAACAATTGTGCATTGCCTGGTATGGGACAAGATGTGGGGTTATGGTCCCATCTGCTCTTCCACATGCACAAGAGCTGCCTGAAGGCCTGGACAATAGCCCAGAAGAGAATGCTAACACACTCCCTGTCACATCTCTGGTTGATGCTTGGTCTTTGTGTCTTTTATTTCCACTGACTGATGGAAAGGTACATTACTAACCCTGGTTTGCTGGAAGGACTGCTTTATACACGTCAACCCAAGTATTAATGTTTCCTCTATATAAATAGAAACAATACATCTATATTGCCTGCACCCCTGGAAGCATTCTTTGAGCAGAATTTGGAAATTTAGATTAAAGGAAAAAGATGTCATACTAAAAAGCAGGCCTCCAGCTAACAGCCTTGTCCTTTGCCAAGGGACTTTGTGAGACACAAAGTTCAGTGACAACAGATTACAGTACTACAACATTTGTAGTTTCTTTAGGGGGTTACTGTGTATAATGTGAACAGGTCATCCAAAGAGAGCTTTTCCACAGGAATTCCTTGTTATTACTATTATTATTATTATTGATATTACTGTGAATCTGTGATGATTGCTTTGCTGCTGTATATTTCCCACTCTGACTCCCAGGTACAGAAATGACAAAACGTTTCAACAGATGAAAGGCTGTCCTTAGGGTATTTCCAGCTCAGTGAAAAGTGGCAAGTACAAGACAACTCACAAAAAAGCCTATCTTTTAGCAATTTATATCTGTATTGTGCACAGCCTGAATCTTTTGAGCAGGATCTTTGGGCCACTCTCCTTTTGTCCATTCTGAGTATATCTCCTTGCTGGTCATTCTTATTTTGGCTTTTTTTTTTTTTTTTTTTTCCCTTTTCCTACTTTTTTCTTTAAACAAGCGTGGCTGCAGGCTGCTACTCTACTTTCACTAGGGCTTTAGAACTTCAGTATTAGGTTGGGTCTGTGAACTCTCCATTATGTTAAAAACCATGAGACAAATCCTAATTCCCTTACAGCCCATGAGAATTTTGCCTTTGACTTCAACAGGACTTGATGATGTAGAGATGCTTTGTGCAAAGATCCAGGAAAGGAGGACTTTTTTTTTTTTTTCTTCTCCATTTACCTCTTTGGCAGTTGATATTTTTGGTCTTTAGATATACCAGTTCTTTAAAATAATAAAATTATATAACTCTACACAGTAGACTTGCTCACATATGTTTATTAATCTACTCCGATGAAGGGGGTGAAGATCACCAGCCATACCTAACGGACATTAAGTGAAAGAGGCATTTACCTAAGATCATCATAGTGACTGCTAAAATGAAAAAGAGCTAAGATCAGGGTTTCTCATTTCAAGACCAGAATCTTGCCCTAAGGAGCCAGAGTAGCAGCCTGAGAGAGGCGTATTTACTGGGGGTTTTTTCATTGTGTTAATTTAGTTAGTGAAAAAGTAATTGGTAGCTTATGCTCTGAAACAGGAGTCAAACCACTACTTCTGTGTCCAATTCTCATAAAACATATCTCATATTGCAGCAATCAAGAACTAAACATATCTAAATTTCACTCAAGTACCGAGTCCATAATTGAACTCAACAGGTAATAACTAGCAATAATTTATCAGATGTAATTAATGCAGAAACACCTTTAATACAGTCAGGCTTAAGGTTCTGCATGGATCAGAAGTGGGTCAATGGCTCAATTAAACTGAGCTGCCTAAACACCACAGCAATAAAATGCTGCTCTGATTAATCCTGTATCTTGTGGAATCTCATGATTTTGAACACTGAGGGCTTGCTACTGTAAGGGACTCCCAAAAGTTGAATATCTGTAGATTCATCAACATCAGAAGTGCTGCAGGTGCTAGAACTGACTGTGCACTAGCAAACCAGAACTGAAAGTTAAATAATCATTTAAACACGGTTCTGTAAACACACTAATAAATGCTAACAGCAAGTATATATTGAATCTTTCTGAGCAATGAACACCATGTCTCTGCTCAGAGCTGCCTTGTACTGTGTCAGCTTTCCACTTACCTGTCCTCTACCTTACCCTCTGTTTTGATAAAAAGTCAGTTGAAGATGCTCGAAGTTATGGTTTTCCAGTCCAGTGCTGCACAGCAAAAGAAGATATCACATTTTAAATACACACTAAGTTTTAAGAGAATTCTGTTGCTTGTGCACTTTCTGTGCCACTCCAGAAGGGCTTCAGGGAAAAAAAAAAAGGTAAGTATATTACTTCTAGTTTATTTTTATTGAGTTTATATCCAGTGAATGATACAAGTATGTTTTTCATTGGTTTCTATGAATTTTGTAGTAGAGAAGAGTTCATGCGTTTGGAAGCATAAGATAAGCATTGACAGAAGTACAGAAGAGTATGTGACAGCATGGTTACGATGTTAAAAACTGTAATTTACGGTATTGATTGACTGTTGCTGTGACTCACCAGGGCTATGCTGGCTGCACACAGTGTGCTGCTGCCAGTATCACACTATCCTGTTCTCCTATGAGTTCCTAGCTTTAATGCAATACTGCACTGAGATGTTAGGAAAAGAAATGTAAGCACACATGTATTACGAATGCAGATGTAGGTTTTACAGAAAGGGTGAGCTCTAATGGGTCAAATTTTGCCATTGGCTATTCACCTGCAACAACCACAGTGAGTGAAGAAACTGCAGAGCTGAGGTTGTTGAATCTCATAATAATCACAGTTTGGCTTGCTTATCTGTACATACCATTTTATATTGCTGCTACACTTTCAGCCTGCATATTTCCACCTATAATAAAATAAGCCTGAGTGCAAAAAGTTAATTTCTTAAATCCTCATGGGAGCTAATAAATGTGGGCCCTGTTTTACATATCTGTGAAGGAAATGCAGTCCTCACTTATTTTAATAAGACATTAGGATGCTTACTGAAAAAAAGCTGTGACAAACAACCCAGGAAGAAATATTGATATGTTCTTAGACACAGTCATAAAATCCCTCTATAAGTTTTAAGTTCCTCCTGGTTCGCCTTGTTGGATGACAACTTCATGTTCTTGAAATCATAAGACACAGCACACCCCTGTGGTGGGCAGACTCTGTTATACAGCATAACAAAGACCAAGGACAGACCAGGCATAACACACAATGCAGGCTCCTTCGCAATGCTGCAGATTCCCTCTGGCTTTGAAAAAAACAAAGTGAAACAGAATGGCAGATGTGTGTAAGTTCCCTGCACTTCAGACACTGATGGAGGAAAACTGAAGGAGCACCTAGGAGGGACTGGAATACTAAAATTCCTGTCCTTTAGTTAATAATCATATATTTACATTTGATTGGTCTCCAGATTCCGTTTGAGTAAGATTAGTAAAAAGATTTGCAATCAAAAATCTTAATGGTTGATTGAACTTCAATTTCACTTAGTGAAAGTCAAGATAAGTTGTAGCATGAAACTGCTTTATTGACTCTGTAATGGACAAAGATCAGATTGTCCATGCTAAGTAAGAATGATTAAGAGAACATTTCTGATATTGTGGATCCCCAAAGTCATAAAGAATTGCCTCCAGACTTTCAAGAGAACGAGTTGTCTCACAACAAGTTGCCATGATTCCTGCCTTTCATTTTTAAGAAACAACTTGGGGTAGGGGTCGAAAAAAGACACAGCTGTAAAACGAGTCTCTTGTGCAGATTTTTGCAGCTTTCCTTCTGTAGCAAAGTGAAAACAACTTAATTACATTAACAAGTACATACCACTGCAATATATGTTATGTCCTTATCTTATGTGCATTTTTGTAGTTCAAGGGAAATAATCAAGTCTTATCCATGGTACCTTCAGTGCAACCATAGTATATGTCATCATGTGTTCTCTGAGTCTTCAACAGAGCAATTCTCCTGCTTGGCTGAGTTTGAATCACCAAGAAGAAGAAGCTGTTTAAGACTCAGGTATAAGAAATAAGGACAGGCATGTACTGTTGCCTTTCCCTGGTCTTAAAATTAAGAGCCAAACACAGTTAAGGGAAAAGGGTCTTTTACCTCAGTATTTATTTAAGGATCCTTTAAGGTGCACCACTTCGTCCAGGTGGAATGGACTGAAATGCACACACACGATAGGTCACATACACAATTTATAGGCTTTGCAAATTAGCATATCTACAAAGATTGCTCAATGGGAGACTTGAATGAACTCTCCATCCTGAGGAATTCCCTCCTGGAGAAGCTTATCTTTGTTTACAGGATGTGTTCTAGGGAAGACTGTTTTCTCAGGGTAGCAGAGGGCTTTCCAGCCTCCACAAGGCCTCTAGGATATTTGCTCTCCTGGCTTAACAGAATCAAACTTAAGGAATTACAATTATACATGCTAAAAGCACTGGGGATACATAGAAGTTATAAGAGGATATATAAAAGGTATATAAAAGAAAAGGCAAAAAATCATCATGGCATCAGTACCTTCAACTGGTGAGCAAATGAGAAGGAAACACTGAAAATATTAAGTAACTTGTTCAATTTTGAAATCTCAAATCTCTATTTTTGCTTTATTTTAATGAGAAAGTGTTCTGCTTGTGTGTCTGACTGCAAAATCAACGATCTTTTAGTCTTGTTGCCAATAAAGGAATTGAGCATGACAGTCAAATATTCAGAGGTGTAGAGGCAAAATATCAAAACTGAGGACACATTTCTAAGTAGAACTTTCGTGTATTTCTAAAGACAAACAGTCGTGACTTTTGTACACAAAGCTTGTAGGTTGGAGTATATGCTCTATATTGTAAAGACATCAAAGTTACAGGGTTTTTTAAAATAATAATTAAATTTGTAAAGTAAATTGAATAAATCAGGTGACAGAGTGGAGGGTATCTGCACCAGGTTATTTTTGAAGGGAACCAAACACTCGTTGGTGTAAAATAAAAATAAAATTTAAAAAATCCCAAATTTGAAAATGTATTGATGTTTCACTTGGACTTTGTGATGAAATCATCCCAAATGTTTTTTTCTGGCCACATAATGCCACTTTGAACCTAGACTTTCAAAATAAACAGAGTTCTGATATCTGCATCTTGCATTATCTCCTTCACAGTCCTTTATGTATGAGGATGAATATTTCAGGCTTTGTCTTATTCCCACAATGTGAAGAGCTTTGTGGAACAGCTTTTCAAGTAACATTTCAAAGAACAGAGCTCTAATGATTTCATTAACATAATGTCTGTTCACAGATTTAACTGTAACTGAGCCAATGCATTGCCATTGTAGTGAGGTTTAACAAAATTCATTAAACCTGTATATGTTCACTTACTACTCCTTAACTTAAATTTTAATGTAAGAAATGCACAGGACATTAATTTGCTTGCAGATTTGACAATTTTCATATGTAAACATTTTCAGAAGGATTGAGTATATTTCTTTCTTTAGAAAAACTGTCTTTAAAGAGAATTGGTCAGTACTGCACATTCTTCATAATAACATGAAAATCTAATGTAAATGAGGAAGATGACTGGTAAAATTAGCTTTATTTTCTGTATCAAGTCTATAGAGTGAATAGGTAAGAATTATGCTTTCTTCAATTTTATTAACAAGTACAGTTAGTCATTCATTTATTTCTTTTAGGTATAATAACTCGGATGATTAAATAAAAAAAAATAAGAAAAATCCATCACGTTTTAAAAAGGGCATCACTACTTTCTGACTCAAACTAGATTTAATTTGTGGTAGAAATCATACCAAAGGTGGCAAAGAAACCCATTTATGCTATTGCAGTTGTTCTAACTAGAGAGTAGATAAGAACTTCAGTTGAAGGATTTAAATTGCTTCAGATGCTTTTTGCATTATAATTGCTTACATAGAGGGCTGGTAGAAGCATCATCTAATTCTGTGCTCCTTTTTTTACCCCTACACATTTATAAATTGTACCAGTGTCTAGTAATCATTCCTCCACAAATACCCACATCAAGATCTTTAGAAAAGTACTAAAAACAACTTTGAACACAGGAAGAGGGTTGGATAGCACCAGGATAGCCCCTGGTAGCACGGTAGTTCAAGCTCCATGTTGCTTTCTTTCTGTAAAGTCTACAGAACTACTTGGCATCTGATTTACCATGGCATAAAGACCAGTCTTCCCAATTTTAATATTTTTAACGATTTTCTAAAGCCTTCCATTGCGTGCCACAAGGAGATTTTTTTTTTTTTTTCCTAATTGGGTATGAATGAAATTTTGGCAAATATTCCCTGAATTTTACATTGTTCCAATGGATCAATGGACCCACCCACAGCTATCAGCACCCTGCAGCAGCTGCTGTGTGTCAGCCTCCTTCAGCTGCTGGTTGTAATGCACTACCTCTCGCTGTGCAATATCCTTGCTGAGCTGGTCAGGAACATGCTAAAAGGGTCTTGTGTCCTTTTGATGATAGTGCACACTGTAGCAGTTTAATGTTTTTTCCGCTCCTCTTACTACACCATCTCTTCATCTGTAAAGGTCCCCTCTACTTTTTCCCTTCTGCAGTCATTTGGGACTCCATTTTCCACAAAATCCTGCTCAGGAAGAATTTTGGGGGAAAAAAAAAGGATCTCAATAAAAATCTCCTTTGAATCAATCTCATTGAAGCAATCTTGTTTGAAAAAGTTTCTTGAAAAAATGTCAATTTCCCCTTTTAACGTAATTCCTTTCTGAGGCTCAGTTTATAATTGCCTGTCACAATAAGGTATTATTTTTATCTTTAGAGCTCAGAATCAATTTTTTTTTCTCATTCATACATGGGGTAGATCCATGTTTAAACTAGCTAAAGAACTTTTCAAAATTTCAACTGGGCTTAAAATGAACTTTATCAATTTGGCCCCTACATTTCCCACATCTTTTCATCATACCTTTACAGGTTCCTTTTTTATGTTCCTTCTTTTTCAAGCTATTGGCAATAGTCATGTGGTCTTGTTTGCAGAGTAGCATGGCTGAATGGAGCTAATACTGTTCAATCTGTGAAATGAGAATCTCAGCAACTAGAGAAGAAAATAGAAATCATCATCAGTTTTTCATAGTGTAACATCTCACTGCAAACTACTCATACTGTTCATACAGTAGGAAAATCCATTTCTGAAAATCCCAGATAGAATCTTGACATCCTCATTATTCTAAATGTCACACATCCTAGTGACTTATGTAGGCAGATGCTGTCCTGCTTCTAATGCTCATGGTCCTCCTGTTATTGCTACCACGAGCATTTCGGGAAGCTCTTGCATCCTATAGCCAAGGAAACCAGTTCTGCCATGTCTACGAGCTGGCCACTGGTGCTCAAAGTTCTCAGAGCTGAGGTCCATCAGGTGTGCTTTGTCCAAGCTTGGGTTTTGCCTCCTGGAGCTTTGTTTTGGCATATTTAGCTGCAACAGCAATTTCTCCAATGACCAGGTAGCTATGTCTAATTTTATTTCTCATTTTTCTATGGTATAACTATAATGTATATATATAGTAGTAACAAACAACTATTCTGGGTAAACTAGATTATTCAAAACTGCAGCATAATGATGCAATCTAGAGAAACACAGACCTGGTGTGACAGCAGTGCCCTTGAAATGGAGGACAAGGGATAGAACACAAGAGAGTGCAGGCATGGGATGGTAAGAGAGGCTGACATTGAAGACTCCAGAGTTAGAAACAGCTCACCAAAGGGCAGATAAAGAAATGCAACCATGGGAGCTGGGTAAAACAAATCTAAGGGTAACAAAGAGAACAGCAAACAAGTATTGAACATATCTAACCCACACTCTATACAGGAAATTTCAGTGTGACGTGGACTTGCAGACCAAGGAAGACAAGGGTGTAAAGCATGCTAGAACACATACAAATTAGCCCCATGTGGACCCTATAGTGAGGAAAAGGATGCCATTGTGATCAATTTCACACTTTTTCTGGAGAAAAATAAAAAAGAACAGCATCACTGTCCTTGTGGTGAATAGTCTGGGACACTGTCAGATCCTGTTAAATAAATCCCCCTTCCACCTCCAGCCAGACTGAAGTCGCTCACCTTAGATTCAGAGGGTTCTGTATGGATAACTGTAAGAGCAGAGAAATTAAATAGGTACTAGAAAAAGAGCATACAAAATTTTTACTTGTGTTGTACTTATTTATTGTTGTTAAGCCTTTTTCTGCAATAGTTTCTTTATTTTCTTTCTCTTTTGTTTTCCATAAACTAATTAGATCTGTATCAACATTTATTTCCTTAGGCTTTAAGATTTCAATTACACTAAAAATAAATTCCTAGCTTTGCATGTAAGGTGTGTTTCAGTTCTGTCAATACAATATTTTGAGTGTAATGGGCTATCTGATTAATGTAGAAATATTCAACCAGAGATTTATATCTGAACTACTCACCTTAAGCTTCCTTTAGAAGCAATAAAAAATCAGTCCATGATCAATGGAGTCAAAGATGTAATTCATCTTAAAGCAAATATTTAAATTACATTCTCTTTCCAGTGATTATAAAGGGATTTTCAATTTGTAGCTTTGACAGAACATTTACACTGATGTCTTCTGAACTTAGAGATGAGTTTCATTGTGTTTAGTACATGAAAGTTATCACAGCTTTTGTTTTTATATTGTGTCAGAAGCTTTTACTTCAGAGATCATTCAGCCCAACAGGAAGAGTATAGCTTTGAAGTAGCTAATACCGTGTTGCAGGGATTGCAGTAATCACACTGCTTCAGTATTTTGATCAGTAGCAACAAAAAAATCAACACAGTGAGCCTTTATCTGCCATACACACCACCACAATCTTTGGAGGCCGTGTACCCATCTAAGTAACCTGGCAAGGCTGCTCTTTTCCATGTTCATGACACCCTTTTCTCTCAAACTTTCCCACAGTCATTTAATTCTTACAAGAGCATGTCTCATAAAGTTAGATCATCAAATGTTGTAATCAGAGTATGATTGTTTACTGTGATGCTATGGGAATATTTACTAGGAAAAGGTCTGCTCTAATGTTCAGTATAACACAGCAGGAAAGGAAGACAGACACCCAATCTGACATTATCCTTCCCCTTTTCCAGCCTCTGCTGTAGAAGAGCTATGAAGCAGTCTTATGGTTTCCCCATTCAAAAAACACAGAAAAAATTATCATTCAATTGAGTGTGACACTGCTCACCTGTCTTGTTTTTACTTGAGTAGGGGAGGCTTCCAAACCCCAAAGATAAATAACAAACAGCAATTTCAAAGTTAAAAGTAAATGTGTAATATAACAAATATTTACAAAAAGATAATTGGTAATTCTACTCAGCTCTCCCTTCAAGAAATAAATTAATCTGGATCCTTTATGTACTAAAGCAATCAGCATCCTTTCCAAACAGGACCAACAAGAGAACACCGCAATTAGTAAGTGTGGGCACAGCCTTGATTTATAATGAACCATGAAATAAAATACTTTATATACATAAGCACAAAACATTTTGCATTCTTGCAGTGATTTGATCTTTAAATTTCAATTTGTTGCTTCTGAAGAAGTGGCTCAGGTCTTTGACTGAAAAACTTTTCATATGCAAAAGACATTTTTTCTTACTTTCACTAGCTTGGTTTAAGTAACCAATAAGTGTTGCTTGCTTTTCATTAATTAATGAAAGACTAATATAAAAATATTGGTGAGAAGTATACTTTTGAACTGCTTACAAGTTGGAAATACCTAGCCTTATATGTATTTTTTTTATCAATTTGTTGCACCAAGTTACAGAGGGTGTTTTACTGGATAATTAGACTCAAAATCTTCTACAGGCAAAAGGAACATACCCAAGAATTATATTGTTAGTCTAATTAAATCTTAACACATTAACCAAAGAATTATTATTACTGTCCTTATAGTGATCCTAATTCTGATAGTTCCAGACAAATACAGTTCCAGTGACACACACAGTGCCTACCTCCTTTCTTTGTCCTTCTGCTGTCCTGTCCACAGCCACTTTGTCTCCTCGGTTAAATGATGGCTTCAGGTGGGGCAAGATGACAAATGTCCTGTGTCCTGTGCTGGAAGGAGTATGACACTGACACTGACGATTTTGTCTCCCCCATTATAGAATCCACTTGGGACAATTATTACATATTTACTAATATGCTCTGCACTGTGTTTTTTCTTCTACAGCTCCCTTTTACATCTAAATTCGTTATATATTGCAATGGGTTCATTTTATTTCCATAGTCACCCCTGAAGTTGATTTTGCTGGTTCCCAAGGTTACCTTCCTTGGATGTGTGGTAGTCATCCTAAACGAGCTGTTACAGCCCTGAGTCTCCCCTGCCCTCCTCTGCCCCTCTTACCAAGCCATGTCCAAAATTCTCCACATATCGTTTTTACCCAGGATGGTGGTAGCTCAATTGCACAGAATAACTGCTTATTATTACAACCTCTAAGTTATACATCCATAAGTGTGTATTAAAAGTATGTATATTTGTGTGTTTTAGTAACATACATACACCATAGAGTTGTATAAAAGCTTAAATATAGGATGGAAGGGTCTCCCAGTTGTTAGATAATTGTTTTTAGAGACACAAACTAACACGTGGTTCCAGAAAGGCCAAGAGAAGTCCAAATATAGCCCAACAAACACTGAAGCATGTGCTGTGAGATTAATGTGATCTGTTATTTTAAATGGCAACATCATATCTACTGCTCTACAAGGTTATAAATTCTTCTAAAACAAAACAAAAAAAATAGTTATGGGGATATACTTTCAAAGAATTTTCTTGGACAGTATTGAGGCCATGTTAGAAAGAAAGACCATTTATAGAGTTACAAAGTGTAGCTTTCCAGTAACAAGAAGAAGACCTGTGCACGAATAAGTAAAGATCAGTATTCTAAGCAAACTCTCACTGATAGAAGGGTTGGGCTTGTATGAGAGAGGGTGGAAAACCACGAAGTTGTAGGCATGGAACACTGGTATTTTCTGTTGATGATGAGGATGGGGTAAATTCCTTCTTCATGCCACCAGGCACAGAAAAAAACAGAACAGGGCTCATTCAAAGGAAGGACGTTAGATTTATATAATATAATCACATAAAATTTTCATAATAAAGGATGAATAAATTGCCTGAGAAGGCTGTACCATGCCATTTCTGAATAGAGAAGCAGTCCAGAATAAACTGGAGAAGAATAATTAGATACAACATATCACCATAGTCCTTGGATATAGTTGCTGGAATTAGCAGTCTTTAGGAATCCTTCTAGTTTTTCTCTCAAATTCAGGAAAGAAAATAATTAAATTGTTGATGCCTACCAACATTCAGTATTCCACTGTAAAAGATTAAGGCTTTGGTTAGTGTTGCTTATTTCCTCTGATATATTGACCTCAAGTGGTGATGGTTCTTGCTGTTTTTAGAGTCATGAAGAGTTTGAGTAGTGACAGCACAAAAGTGCTATACTCATTGTGGTTTTTCACTACAGCTCTGCATAATCACCATATGCCCAGATCTTATTTCACCAGAAGTGCTTTAGTTCTAGTAATAGGACTGATTCCAAAGCATGTATTCTTGGCACCCTGTAAGCAGATCCTGTGATTTTAAGCATACACGGAGATTCAGTCCACTCTGAAATAAAATTCACACTATTTTGCAAGATTTTTTTTTTTTGTAATTATGAGAACACATTGTTCCAAAGCTTATGAAGGTGAATCCTAGAGTTTCGTCCATACAAGTGTGTATGCAAGTATGAAACAAAGATTTACTGGACAGTTATGTAAAGTGCTTGTGCCTTTAAATGAATTCTTGAAAAGATGTTGAGTGGAATGACATTTTCCAGAGAATTATTACATTCAAAACATAAGTAAGTCACAAATGAACACAAGGCTCATTTTTTTTTCCAAGCAAATTGATACTAACAGAACTACCATACATAAGTACACATATGAACATCTGCTTAAGCCAGGCAGGAACAAATGTCTACTCTTCACTCTGAAAAATCAATCCAGAAAATATAAGGCAAAACTATTAAGCTAAAGCATATCATCTTACATATTACTATTATGACAAAATATGACAAATCATAGTATGCTTCTGAACTTTCAGAGTACTTGGGGGTGTTACGTATCATTAAAAAGTCAAATTTGTACTCCAAATATAATTTCAAGTGCACCATTAGTATATAAAACTCTCCTTCTTTCACAATGAATTGCTTTCTCAAGAAGAAGATAAATGAAGTTCAGTGGCTAGAAATGCTCACCCCAGGCAGAGGGTGGGTCGGTGGTTAGCTGCTGACGATGTCTGTTGAAGCACTTACTATATTACTTCAGGGTTTGAGTGTGATCCTCTCCTTTATGGCAAAGCTGGGTGTGTTAATAAACCCTGCAGTGATGTTAAAAGGTTTAAAGTGGTGATGCTGTGAAACTAGCTGTGTCACCACATTCAAAGCTTTAAAGCACAGTTACAGCTTGAAAAATGGTTATAAAACCCCTATATTCCTACCCAGTAAATCTATTCCCCATATGCACATGATGTATATCTGCTTATTTTACTGAATAAAACAAAGGTTTTGTAATGTTTGCACTGTGAAACAAAGACAGCTCTGAAAGATTGCACAGGATTTCACTCTGGCTCATATATCACCATCAAATTTGACAGATGAATTCCAGCTGCAGAATATTTATTACTGGTGATGATGTAGAAGAGAGGAAGAGCAGATTCCTAGTTTAATTTGCGCAGTAGGCAGTTATAAAAATTAATCTTTTGACTCTCTCTTACACACACACGACACTCACACAAATCAAAATAAACAAAACCCCAAAAAAACAAAAAAAAAAAAATCAGACAATCATTACAGGACAATGGAGAATATTTATCCCACTAATTTTGGTCTTGAATATCAGATTTATTCAGAAGAATAAAATTGGGGAACTCAAGTCCTCTGTCAGTCAATGACAAAAGGTTGTTGTCTCTCTCTAAGAAATGGGGAATGTGTGTGTTTTGTAAATGTGAGATTTCTAGTTAGATATTTATAACAACCTAAAATATAGGATGTGAATTTATACCAATGTTACTCTCCATTACTTCAACAGTCTTCTTCTGAAGTACAACCACTGTTATGAATGTATACAGGGGAAATTTCTTAAGCATAACCTTCTTTACCAAGAGGACTGACACTTTTTCTTTGTACTTCATGACATTAGTTTCTGAAGCTTTTTTTTTTAGGCAGCAGCACGTCTTATTTCAATAACTATCTACTTACCTACCTACCTACCCATAGCTTGTGATTCCTTCCTAGAACATGTAGCAGGCAAAATCACTCTGCCATATTAATTTTACTGGTGTTAAGGCTGTTTACTACTGTTGCCTGATTATTCCTGCATGGTTAACACCATGGCAAAACCCCACAGTCCAGCCAGCTGGTTAAATCCTATCAAGCATAAACTTGACCAGCTAAAGGGAGAGAAAGGATGTGGATGCTATGCATGTCACCTGCAGCTGTTTCTGAAACTCTGGGCAACACTGTGCAATGCAAGTCTCAATACATGTTTGAGTAGGTCCCTCAAATCTGGAACCTCGATGTACCACTGGCTTTTGTTCATTTTGAACTAAAACCCCGAATTTTATACCTCTGTGCCTTAAAAGAACGTTGATGTATTTCACTATCAGGAACCATGGCAAATCAGTATCTCACTGTAGGAAAAAAAAAAACACCTTAATTTATATGTATATAGTCTGTTTTTCAACTCTCCTTAATGTGAAAAAGTTCAGCAAGTTTTTCTTGGACTGATGAAATCCACAGCTGAGGCCCAAGGACTTTGTTCTTCCAGACACTTCATTTCTAACCAGTACCACTAAATGTGATATGAAATGATATTAGATAAGAAAACTACATAAGGCAATGACTCTTCTTTTTCTCTTTATAGTCAGAAAAGAGATACACTTGCTCAGTATAAGCTTCTCTCTTAAGAACTTTAGTGTCAAATTTCAAGCTCAAAAGAAATAAAGCATACCAAAAAAAAGGCTGTAAACAACAAACCTTAGGAAGAAACCGGTGTGTATACTTAATCAGCATCAGTTGCTTTATCTTATACTGCTTCTGTGAAGATGCAATTCCAGCATCTGGAATTCAGGCTGTTTCCAGTTTAAGGCCAATCTGCCGGTCTTTGGAGGGTTTTGTGAGATCAGATCTGTCTCCCAGACATCAGTTCTCACAGTGACCACAAGATCCCGGCAATAATGTTTTCTCACTAGAACCAATAAATCTGCTGTGCTGCAGGAAGAGGTTTGTGAATATGGATCACAGAATTTTCACAGGTGCTTGGCTGAGAAATGGCCTTTTATTGCTTTCAGCACTAAATACAAAATTCATTTCTTTCAGCTGACACTAAATGCAAAATTCATTTCTTTCAGCTGAGCTTTTTTCCATCAATTCTTCACACATGTAAATCCAATAACCCCTACCCCTTACCTCCAAAAAGAATCAATCTGTCTCTCCCAAAGGATATAAAATAAAAAAGATTGCTCATTTCTGTTTTAAAATATTAGGAAGGTTTTACAGGGATCAGGACTTAAAAAGCATGAAGATTAAAAAAAAAAAAAAAAAGACACTGAAGCAAAGGCTAGAATCATCCAAAAAATTTAGATGGAACTATGTTTTCATAGCGAATACCAGAAAAAATATGTGGGTGATGACTGTTCAATGATTTTTTTTAATTTTTATTTCTTCCTTTTCTTTTCATTTTTTCAGTAGGCATCTGACTTTTCTACTCACATTTTATAGATAAGCAATACACAATGTGATACATGGGGGAAATTCAGTGGTTTATCTGTGGAAACCTGCTAGTTCATACTTGTCAAAAAGTCCAGTAAAATTTTAAAAGCCAAATTCTAAAATGTAAAGGCTATTTCTTACTCTCCTAATTGTCTGTTTCAGGGCAATACAGAACCTTGTGTGTCCAAACATGTGCTAGACACTTGAAAAAAAAAAAAAAAAAAAAA
>VZRO01003192.1:293864-312131 GCA_013397915.1 Daphoenositta chrysoptera | reverse complement strand
AAAAAAAAACAAAAAAAACCAAAAAAACAGAAAATAATGTTCACACAATTCAATTTGGAAAAAAAGATTAAAAATGTTTTCAGCAAGCTAACATGCCTGAGGAATTTATCCTAAATCCCATGTACGAGCTACATCACACCTTTCTCTCTGAGGTCTCTTTCCCTGTTTCTGATTCACTTGCCCAAAGCATCCATTTTTGTATGGCACCATCCTCTGGATGAAAAGGCGAGATTGTTTTGCTATTGGTGTCCTAATTTCTCTTTTGAAGTACATTCTGAGGCTACAGAAAGGCTTATCTAGAAAACATCAGGCAATCTATAGAAAATATCAGGAAAATGTTCTCCTGACTTTGTTAGTGGCTCTGAAATTAATGGAATGCACCCGTCAAAAATTTTTTGACAGGTGGCTGATGACACCAGGTGACTCTGGGACTCTACCAACTCTGGCAGCCACCATATAATTTGTTGTTGCTAAAATCAGTTTTTAGGAGTTTGGCCTCAGTTTAAAAACTTATCTTGTCCTTGGATAGAATCAACAAGAAAAAAGTAAGGTCATAATTTTTCTTAAGTTATTGAGGATAATGTTAACTGTGAGCACAGTTAACTTCATTTTCATATTATCTTGTATGCATATTCTACACATATGCCATCTTAAAAAACACCCCCAGTGCCAGAAAATAAAAGCAAATGACAGACATGCAGAAAAAGTCACCTCTGCAGTGTTAATTCAGTGTTGCATTTTTATTACTTGATCAATAATTGCACATCACCCCAGTCTTCCTCTGTACAAGGATGGATTACATTCAGGAAAGTAATGAGGTATTCAAATATTTTTTATCTTCTTTTTCTGTAAGGTATGGCCTTAGGTCTTGTTTGCACTGCATTATTCAAAATGGCTTTGAAGCCATTTGTTTATACTTCTCTGTGGTGCCCATGACTATATTTTATGAACGGCAATGCCTTTAGTTTTACAACTGCCTATAAAGTATGACTGCAATATTATCCTCATTTTACACTGGGTAGCTAAAGCACCAAGATTAAGAACCACTGATTTGGGGAACTTGCTGTCTGGGATGACTCAGACTTGAGTGCTTTGCCTGCTCACCTTGCTTGAATTTCACCTCCCAGAGACTGCAGCCTTCACATCAGTCCATCAGCACCAGCTGCTTTGCCATTTGGGGAACTCTTACCACCAAGCTCCAAAAACAGGTCTTAGAGAAAAGGGAAAGGTCATTAGTCAGCACTCCAAAAAATGTATTTTAAACAGCTTGCCTAGCATCAGGCAAAAATCCTGCAGCAGTATCAGGGACAGAAATAGAAATCTGCTTTTGAATGACCTCATCAGGAGGTAACCTTTGTAGCTTTGCCTCATGCATGGTACGAGTTCCAGCTTCTGTAAGACAGAGGCAGGGGGCCCTGAGGAAGTAGCCTCCCTCATGCTCCAAGGCACTTCATTTCCAAAGCCCAGTCTGCCCTCTCTGAGATTGAAGTTGGGTCCTGTGGTATCAAAGAGCACAGAGATGTGTCATTAAGTGCATAATGGCATCTGTGCTGGAACAGACCAAAGGTCACTCAGTGTCAAGTCTAACAATGGTTAATAGAGGTTGCTTAAAGGAAGACTGCAAGAAACATGGACAGACATAACTTTCTACCTTGCAAAAACAAGAAGCTTAAGGTTTCTCCCATCCATACCTTCTTGTCTCTCTTTTTTTTTTTTTTTTTTTGAGACAGAAATTGCTAGTGCATTTAATGGCCACCAATGGGCATTCCTGAAATAAAGCTGCCTAACTAATGCCTAAACATTTTTGTTTCCTGCACCATATCTTACAGTGAGAACCTTCATCATTGAGAACTAAAACAAGTATATTTATCCAAAAGAGCTTACAAACCTGTTTAGCACACTGTCCTTGTGGGCTAGAACTGAACATTTGGAACCCTTGGGTTCAGGAGAGAAATTATCCAAAATCCTACACATTAAAGGATGAGTGCTTTAACCAAAATGTACAGATCAAGCCATGTGTAAGCTAAGACACTGAATGTGTCAGGCAGGCTGTTCGAGTGTATAGACTCTTCTGGCATCCCAACTCCCATTACAGGGAGGAGTTTCTCTGACATACACTGTCTACAGGAATAGCTCTTGAATAACATCTTTTACAGTTCCCAGCTAATACAAACTCAAGGTGTTCACAAATATTCAAGGGGCATTATAGACTTGGAAGCAGTTGGTATCACGAAAGCTTTGCTGATATTGTTTGATACACCTGAATGCCCAGTACGAGTAGTCCTGCCTACTTTCTCCCTTTGTATAAATATACATATTTACATGCAGAAATTATGTGGGTATTTTTAAAGAAAGGGTGAATTTTTCTCTGAAACAAAACTGAAGGATGTTAAAAATTCTTTAAAAATAATATATATATACACATATATATATAAAGTCTTATCTACAGATACATTAGCTACCTTTTCACCATATGATGAAATGTTGAGGGCTTCACCTTAAATTTCTTTCATGGAGTCCATGGAGGTTGCTAAAACACCAAAGACCAAATAGCTTAGGAATATTAAACTCATGATTAGAAGGGTTCTGCTATGTAACCTTGAAACAATTATATCTTGCCGGTAGATTGGAGAAGTAGCCATGAACCAAAACCATAGAGGTATCAGTTAAATGAACCACAATTCAAGGAAATTATAAATGACTGACCTTTGTCAGGTAGCCATAAAAATGAAGAGCAATTATACATCACCCCCAAAAGCTTTTAAAATCTCAGACACTGTTCAGTCCACTATAATTATCCTAACTTATAAGCAGTAAAATGTTTAGTGGGACAACTCAGGGAAGCAGAATCTATGAGAGAAATTATGCAGTTAATGGGGAATTGCTCAAGTTGTAATTTACTAAATATTGTTGCAGATTCCTCGTGTCAGGTTGCAATAAAGGGAAGCTGTTACTAAATTAATTTACACTGGTTAATTAACTCCTAGATAATAACTAACTATACTTTTATGCAATGCAAATCCAATATTTTAAGCTAGACACCTGAAGTTAGACATCCAAAATCTCATAATATCAGCTGCTGTACAGATCTTTAGCTTATGCATGGACTTAAATGGCTGAAAGCAGGCAACCACATTTGGATATTGCTTTGTCACAACACTGCTGTACTGATTCCACAATTAATACAATCTGTTACTTCATTTTGATCGGCCCCTGTATATCTGAGATATTTGCTAAAATATTTGTTCCCTGAAAACTGAAAGTAAGGATGAAAAATGAAAACTGGGCTGTATGTGGGTTATTATAAACACTGCCCAAGAGTACAGAGGAGCACAGTGAAGAGTTATTTATTTGAGTGGCACATATTTACTTGAGAGTGCTGGACATTCTTCAATAATGCATATCATCTCAAGCTAGGAAAATGTGACTAGCTAAAGGCAGGGATGCAAATGTTGCTGTGTAAGCCTTTTCTTCCATTCTTCAGTCCTTTATTTGCTGTGGGGAGGGGGGCAGAGGGAGATGGGGCGAAAGAATTTATAAGAAAAGACTTGATGTGCTACATTTGCTGTCTGGACTTGCTCCTGCTGCGCGCCTTTAAAGTGGTCTTACATAGCTGTTGCTCTAAGAATAAATAAATTTTAAAATGTAAAAAACCTCCACATTTTCAAAGAATTTGTTTTGTGAAAAGCCTTGACAGATTTTTGTAAGTAGATATGGAAAAGCAGCAGGAACAAAAGTCACACCTGCACCCTAGATTCAAAAAGAATCCAAACCAAGTTATAGCTAATAGCTGAAAAGTTCAGTTTTGCTTTTTTTTGGGAATCCATTTTCCTGTTCATTATCCTTCCAAAGTCTGGAAGAAAAAAAGCCCTGATAATAATATTTTTTTTTAAATCCTGCAGGTAGTTATCTGTAACTGTGCATTTTTAATACTAAGACTATGCAAGATACAAACTGAAGCAACTCAGTGAAGTTGATAGGGCAGAGGATTTCACTTGAGGTTTTCCATGTTCTTCCTCTGACATATGGCATTCATAGGAAGGGCAGTACTGTGCCAGAAAACCTCAGTTAGGCCCTGACATCACCCTGAGAGGAACTGGGCACAAAAAATAATGACACTGTGCTACAGCAAGTGGGCCATTTTAGTGAGTGACCACTGATGAGTTAGACTTAGGACCAAAGCATTAGCTTTCATCTGTGAATTCCACAGTTCTTTGGACATAGTTATCATCCTTAACTCAAATCTGGATAAAGGACTTCTAATTCTATGCAGCATTCCCAATGAAGCAGGGAAAGTCAATGCCAGAACAAAGACCAGAGCTGAGCTCCACTGAGTTTATGCTTGATAGGATTTAACCAGCTGGCTGGACTGTGGGGTTTTGCCAAAACATTATAAAACTGCATTTTGACACGTAGACAGTTCACTGAGTGGAAGAAATTCACACTGTTGTTTGGTGTTTACTGATACTTCCTGGGCATTTCAGATCAATTTAGGAAAGTATAATGCTGGGACGAGGCTGGCCCTTTATTTTGTTTGTTGGTCAGTGACAGACAGAAAAATCTGTATGATTTCAAAAAAGCCCTCAGTAGCCACAGTGCTAAAGTCACCCCGCTCTCTGCCCTGCATCCTTCCTGTGAGCTGCTGGTGGAAGGCATTTCTCTGCAAACATCACTTTGTGGTTTTCCGGGACAAGGATGGAGCCATCATTTTTCGTGAAGTGCAAGGGTAGTTGCTGCTGCTGGGCAACTTTTAACTTCCTTATTGCTCTTTGCAGTACCTGCAGAATTGAGACCAGTGTGTTCAGAAGAAAAGTCCATCTTTCTTTATTTTGTGCTTTCACAGTCCTTTACAATTTACTAAATGCTCCCCAGGGGTCAACTTGTGTAGCAGTGCTGTGCATTATGTGGTAACTACCATCGCAGTACTCACACCAGCACTGGAGAGAATTACACCTGAAACGCTCCCTTTGGTTTTATAGTACAGAGCAGTGCCCTCTGCAATGCCTCCAACTTTACAGTACAAAGAACTAGAATGACTCACTGTCCTACTTCAGTTTCAAGAGAAAGCAGACTTTTGCCTTGCTATTAAGGAAAGAAAAAAAAAAGGAAAAAAGCTTTCAGGCATCTCCTGTTCCAGCTGTAAAGATGTGGCAGGCAATGTAAATTGAGCATTCTTGGCAGGTAGCTTCTTCCTAATGTTTATGGGTCAGGTTGTCAGACATGAACAGCAGGGTCAGCCAACTTCTTTCCTACAATAAGTGACATACATTTTTACTTGTAGAGATCTAAGTGATTTTGTGCTGTGGTCGCCTAATCCCTGTTTTTGTCTACCAAGCAAAAATTTAAATGAACTTTTAAATAATATTTTAAATTATCTTCTCTCAGATGGGTGACTAGATGCAAAAGACATATTGTTTTAATTTTTTCTGCTTCAGGTACTGTCCCAATAATTCAGATTTTCTTAGCATTACCTTGCAATAATACAAACCAGGCACCACCGAACATATTTACTGCTTGTGTATGTAATTGAAAACAATTAAAACAATTAAAAGCATCCCGTAGATGGGAGTTTCTGAAGAGACCTGTATGGAGGTGGGAAACTAAAGTTCTTTTTTTTTGTTGTTTCTTCTGAAATTATAGAATCAGACTATTAGGAGTGCAAGACACCACTTGAATTCCTGGTGAAACACCAATGATATGACATCTCTCCTGGCACCAAGAAGCAAAGCCTTTTAAGGTTTAAAGAGGTAACTTTTTCTTCCAAAACCCTACCAAAATCTTCCTGAGAAAAATAATTGTTTTTTTTAATCTAAGAGAGACAGCAGGGAGAATAATTTGATCTCAGTAACAGAAAAATCATTTTCCCAAAGATTTCTTCTGTTACTGTAGCTTAATATCATGCATTTGTGGAGAAAATTGACACAGAAATTACAAGAGTTCTCCCTTCAGTGTCTGGTATCCCAGTCCAAATTAACCCATATTATGACATTCAGCAAAAAAAAAAAAAAATTCACACAGAATCACCAGGTTGGAAGAGACCTTCAAGATCATCGAACCCAACTCATGCCCAAACACCACGTCAACTAAACCATGGCAACTGCGTGCCACATCCAATCTTTTTTTAAACACATCCAGGGATGGTGACTCCACCACCTCCCTGGGCAGACGATTCCAGAACTTTATCCTTCTTTCAGTAAATAACTTTTTCCTAACATCCAGCCTATATTTCCCATGGCACAGCTTAAGACTGTGTCCTCTCGTTCTGTCAGTGGTTGCCTGGGAGAAGAGACCGACCCCCACTTGGCTAAAACCACCTTCCAGGCAGCTGTAGAGTGATGAGGTCTCCCCTGAGCCTCCTTTTCTCCAGGCTAAACAACCCCAGCTCCCTCAGCTGCTCCTCACAGGGCTTGTGTTCCAAGCCCTTCACCAGCCTTGCTGCTCTCCTCTGGATGCATTTGAGCATCTCAATGTTCTTCCTAAATTGGGGGGCCCAGAACTGGACACAGCACTCAAGGTGCAGCCTCATCAGTGTCGAGTACATGAGAAGAATGACCTCCCTGGTCCTGCTGGTCACACTGTTCCTGATACAGGCCAGGATGCCATTGACCTTTTTGGCCACCTGGGCACATTGCTGGCTCGTGTTAAGTTGGCTGTCGACCAGCACTCCCAGGTCCCTTTCTACCTGGGCACCTTCCAGCTACACCGTCCCCAGCCTACAGCATTGCAGGGGGTTATTGTGGCCAAAATGCAGGACTCAGCAGTTGGACTTGTTAAACTTCATCTAACTGGACTCTGCCCATCTATCCAAGTATTCCAGGTCTCTTTGCAGAGTCCTCCTACCTTCCAACAGATCAACACATGCTCCCAGCTTTCTCAGAAAATATTATTTCCATAAGGGTTTATTTTGATTTTTTCTTAGATTTCTGTATCTATATTCCATCTCATGTTATCTCATCCCTTTCAGTGATGATATTAGTAGAGATGAATGTGAATGTCTTGGACATTTATTTTGTGGAAGAATGGACAGAACCACAGAAATCTTATGAGTGTATTGGTTGCCTAAGCACATGGACTTTGTGCCTAAATGGCACCTTAGGATATCCTGACTTGTGTCTAGCTGCACTCTCAAACAGATTTAGGATCACCCTCAGCTCTGCTGTGAATCTGCCAACCCCATGCCAACACCTGGGATAGTCTAGGAAACCTAATAATACCAGTAGATACCTTTAGGATATCCACCTGGGTTGCTCTTCTGTTTCACAGAAGTGTTAAAGACCCAAGCATTGCCAGTAAAACACAGCTTAAGAAATGTTACTTTCATAGAGTTACTTTCATTGTACCTGGAGCGCAATGGCAGCAACAAGGATGAAGTTCAAAATACCTTCTGGTTCTCTTTTTAAAATACATCTCACGTAGTCAGAGGAAAGCCCACTGCGACACAAGCTGGGTCCCAGAATTAGAGAATTATCTTGGACAGACATCTTTTCACTCTTCCAAATGCTGTATTAATTAAATTCTCTTGTAATCTTCTGGAGTGGCAGCAAAAAGCTGCTGTTGTGGCAACCCTAGAGCTGTCCCTCATGAACAGGCTCATGCTGAAAAATTCAGTTTATAACAGCTTCTAAATAGCTCAGATACCTGGCTTTAACTGGTATTACAGTTTTCAGAGTAATTGTGACATTTTATTTGTATGACTACAGTGAAAAATATAAATATTTCAACAGAGGGACGGAGACAGTTTCCATTTAGATCAATGAATATTCTCAGGTTTTTCTTCTGAAATTATATTAAGCCCCTAATAAATAAAATTTTATTTTACGTAAGTTGAATATGGAATGGTACTATCCTACAGAAGGTAAAAGTCGTCTTTTTTTGTTAAAATGCCTGCATCTGCAGCTTTCTTCCATTTTCAACAGATGCATTAGCTTCAGATTTCCATTTTGTACTTAATGTCATAATATGATATTAAACCCCCCAACCCTGGTTCCTCATTATGCTGAGTTGTACTTGCATAATTATTCTTCAGGCTTCACTTAATTATATGCCCCACCATGTGTTACTTTTCAACATCCTAAGTGGTACCACCTTACTGCTAAGAATATTAAACAATGAAAGGCAACACTCTTTTGTTTAGTTACACAGCATGCTGTGTCTGAATTTGGTCTCCTCTCGTAGATCCCCCCCTCCCATCTTCTGAATTATTCCCTTTACAAGGGTTTCAAAGAAGGGCACTCACAGTCATACTTGATCTAAAATGTTAGGGTTTGTGTGTGGTTTTTTGTATTTCCTGTATCCCAGATATTCCCCGATTATTCAGAAAGAAACTTAGAAATAAAAAAAAAATAATGAAAGAGAAGAATGAAAAAAAAGAGAAAATTTGAAAGAAACTACAGAGATTCAGAAGTTTTATTTTGGGTCATTTTTTTCTTACCCTGTCAAAATGACGAGCTAGTAATCAAGGTGAAAAATAAAGCATTGGAAAAACTACTTATCTGCAAATGGTATTTCTTAGATACCTAACATTGTGTTTACCTAAAAGAATGAAAATGCTTAAGAATAAATGAAGCAAAACGGATAGTGATTAAAAAGATATCAAAGCTCTTGATCCAGTTAAATTGAATCACAGAATCACAGAATCAATTAGGTTGAAAAAGACTTCTGAGATCATTGAGTCCAATCTCTGACCTAACACCTACAAATCAACTAAGTGACAATAAGTGACATGTCCAGTCTTCTCTTAAACATGTCCAGGGACGGTCACTCCACCACCTCCCTGGGCAATCCATTCCAGTGCATGCAGTGTTGGAGGGGAGTTCTAATCAAGCCTTTTACATCCCAAAAGTTTTTTCACTATAATCCAAAAACACAGAACCTTCTGGCCACACAAGTGTTAGAAATTGACAGGTTGACTAACCAACCCAGAAATGCTATTTTTAAATGTGTGGGTTTTTTCTGAAAATAATTTTAAAGAGTTTGATTTTAAGAAAAACATTGGCAATGTCCAAGTAAGTGAAACAGATAGGATTTTTATATACTCAACACTCTTCTATATCATCCAGAGAAACTATGAACCCTAGGCCACTGAAGTTAAAAAAATGTCTCTCAAAAATTTAGTTAAATCAGCTTTTGTGTCAAACTGAAAATGAGGAGATATTAGGAATGTCACAAAGACAGGAATCCATTCTAATAGATTAGCCCAAATAAAGTTCATTTTGCTTTAATTTATGGCGTATTTTGTTTCACAATATTCCAAATCATAATCTTAAAACATAACCTCTCAAAAAACAAACAAACCAAACCGACCAATCAACCAAAAAATAAAAGCTCAAATCTTACTGATAAATCATCCTGAAAAACAAAGTAACCTATCAATCATTTCCAATCAACAAATCCTAACATTTAATCACAAGCATATTCACACTTCAACATGGATCCACTTCTGTCTTTAAGCTTCTAATTAATAATTGTGTTGTCAAAATGCAGAATCATGAATAGTCCTTAAGGCTTTTCCTGTACAGAAGATGATGAATACTCATACTTAGCCAATCAGAAGTTCATTTAGTTGTTAAAGAATATTTGTCTTTAAAGTAGAATCATTGAATTATAAAATTATTATGGTTGGAAAAACCCTTTAAGATCATTGAGTCCAACCATTAACTCAGCCCTGCCAAGTCTACTAAACCATGTCCCCAGGTAGGTTCAAACATTCAAAATTTCAGGCTTTTTGCCATTTTAAGTATCATTATTCATGTTAAAGAAAGTGAATATCAAATTAATGATTATAGAAAAAGACACTTCTCTCTAGGCTGAGGACTGCTGTTTCATGGATCTTGCTTAGTACAATGGATTTATTGTACCAGGGTGGACACTATGGGGCAAATTATGTCACCCATACTGATGCTTCATACCAAGGATGCAATTTGCTTTACAGAGTGTGGATGCATGAAAAAACAGTGGTTTTAGATATATATACACATTATATATATATATATATATATATAAAATAAGATAAAAATCAGATTGTTTCTAAAGTGAGTATGTCAAATACTGGACAGTTTCTTTCTGCCAAAGTTCAGATGAAAATTAGTCTTCAGTGGGTTTCTGCTTACCAGTTACCTTTGAAAGAAAAACTTTCCCACTTTGCAATGAACTTCCAGTCCCTCTTGGCTTCTTTGTCCTGCATCATGAAGGACCTATCAGTTATCAAATTTACTTGAAAGCTATTGTCTCATAGGCAGTTAAATGCAGTAAAATAATGCCCAAAGACAAATGCTGACAAATTTGCTTTTTGCCTCTCAAGAAGATTCCTTTCACAGGCTGAAACTGCTATGGTAGCTGTTTCATCGAACCATATAAAAATTAAAACAAAATAAATACCTATAGTTACAATGATGAAAGTGAATTATTTACTGAGAAGAAATGAATAATTTTGTATGCAAATAGCTGAAGCTTTGCCAGTGTTTTTCACCATCTTCCCTCTGAAGTTTTTCAATGTGTTGAAAAGGTTTTATAGTAGGCATTTTGCATTGTCATTGGCTTACCTCAGAAGGATATGCAATATCCATTGTTGACACAAACAGCTTGTTTTATTTTGAAATTTTTATATTTGCTCTCATCAACAGCATAATGAGTTTTATTAAACCAGAGATCTCTGCCTTTTCCAGCTAAATGTACTTCACTGCATTGGTTTATGAAGTATGCTTTTGTTTCTTTGTTGTTTTTAAAATAAAAAAAAAAAGCATAAAGGTATTTGGGTAATAGCTAAAAGGGATTGAAGTCTTTAGCTGAAAAGTTTTGAACTTGCCTTATGTTTCCTGGATAAATGAGCACAAATAGTAAGGTAGTCCTAGCTGATCACAGACAGATAATGATCAAATGGTACTTTCCACAGACTGTCTTGTTTAGAAGTTGCACTGACTCTTTCAGTTTCCAGTTTTCCAGCTTGCTGGGAAAAGTTGCAGTCATCTGCTCCTATCCTCAGCTATCTCCTTCCTTAAAGAACTGTCCACAAGAGGGCTAGGCATAGCATAGATTAAAACACAAACCAAAGTTCCTTAAAAATTTAATGAAGACAGCAGTGTCTTAATTTAATTTTGATATGGACTGGGATTTTTCTGAAATGTAAGTTATAGTAGGTAGAAATTCATAAGACTGTTATGTGGCTAAATTTGTACAATTTGTGGATGTTCATAAAGCTTAACTGATAACTGAAAACTACAACATTGCAAAAATGACCACAGAACGGCAATTTTCATAAAGACTTATTTGAATAAGATTTTGCTTCAAAACCAAATAATCAGATAACAGATACTGTGAAACAACAGAAGAAGTATTTTCAACTGCTAAATAAGGAACTTGTCTTGCAAGAAAACAGTTTTTCCCTAAGGCTACTCTGTACCTTCATGATTCATTGTAAACCTTCAAAATCGGAAGGAAAAAACCAACCAAACCAAAATAACACACTAAAAAAACACCAGTGTAACACCTATTCTGCTTTCTTTGCTGCTATTTCAGTGTCCAATTATACCAAACATGCCTCTGCCAGTGAATTAGGGGAAAAAGAGAAATTAACAATGTGAAAAACGTAAATTCACCAGGAAGTATCCCTTTGTTGCACCTTTAAGAAAATTAAATATGCTGTTTGGGCCCTATGAGAACACTTTTTCTTTCATCGAACGGACAGGTCTTTAGGAGTCAAGCAAATTTTGGAGCCAACTCTATACACCAAAGAAAATACAATTCTTTCGTGTTGTTTGCTTTAGCGCTGTTCAAAGAAGGGGATGAAGTTTTCTATCTGACCAGGCTGAGAGTTGTCTCCAGCCCTCCCCAGTTTTTTGAACATAGTGAGCACACCCCTCACCAACAGCACTCTAAATAACATGGACCAAACAGCCTAGTTACTGTCCTGCTCTCCCGTGTGCCTTTCTTCCAAGAAACAGCCCCAACTCCTATTTTGTTTTTTTGTTATTAAAAAATCTATTTTGTTATTATTTCTATCCCCCTCAGGGATACCAAGAGGTAAAAAATGGGGAATTCAAACTGAAATTTCAGTGAAGGTTGAATTCAGAAAAACTGCAGCCAATATGCACAATTCAGACGGTATAAAATCCTACTATAGCAGTTCTGCATCTAATTTTTTGTTTGATTTGCTAAAAAGCTCTGATCATGATTCTCAGCAACGTAGGAACTCCGGGTTTGAAAAACTTTCTGAAGTCAAAACAAATGTATCATACTGCAAAGATACGTCTACATTGTTGTGGGCATGAGCAAACTGGGTAGGAAAAAAAAAAAAAAGATTGATAAAAAGGAGGAAGGTCATAAGACGAATAATACAGCACCAAGGTTTTCTGCATAGAAAGCTTAGTTTCACGTTTTCCATAAACTCAGGGTACAGACTGTGCTTAAACAGTGCTTTTTTTTTTTTTTTTTTGCTTTTCTCTAATAAAAGCTAAGAAAGACCAGGAAAAAGCATTTGGATTGATGCCTATAGTCTCATTTTAAGGTTCTGTGAGCTTTTCTCCCAGCTACCTAATGGAAGAGAGAGACAATGGTAGAGAGGGAGCTATAAAATATTCTACTATACGTAAAAAGCTGTACTGAAAGACCGTTTTTAAAGTTTCAAATCAAGTACTCAAGAGACAGCAAAGCAAGAATTAAACTGCCTCCCTTCATATGCAAAATCATGTAGTCTTTAAATATACTATGACACAGGGATTTTTTCTAGATCCTCCCCCTACCTCATTATGGGTATGTGAACAATGGAATTAAATTAATCAGCAGGTCTTCAATATTTGGCTTATTTTTATTTTTCAGTGTGTGTCCCTAGGCCTCACCCATGCACACCACTCAAACACTGAGTTGAAGACAGAATTATTCATTCCCTTCTGGGCTTCCCTATGGTGCTCATCATGCAAAGCTCTGAGAGCTTCCTGAAGGTTAATTTATCTTAACAAAACCTCTCTGAAGTGACAAGGTAATATATTCCACTTTACAGACAGGCAGCAGAAACACATAGACAACAGTCAGTGCTGAGCTACCCAGGGTTCAGGTTGTGGGATTTTGTCACATTTTATAATAATCTGCATCTTCAATCACAACATCCATTCACTTTAATTGCAGCTGTGACTGCTCAGTGCTTCTTCATCTGAGCCATCAGGGTCCTGTGGTGGGCATTCAGAAATTAGGAGCACACTGTTATTGACCCTGTGTGAAACATCTGATGTAAGGGACTCTGGAAAGTCATTGGGAATTCTGATGGTCAGAGACAGACTCTGCTTCTAGGCAGAACTTGTCTGCCCTGAGAGGAAGGCATCCATTCTCTTCCAATGCATGTAAAAAATAAATACCACATAATACAATAGCATCCTTTACCTTCCCGGCCTAAGCAAGAAGCCATTCTTAGACTAGCAGAACTTTGTCTATTGAGTGAAGTATGAGTCCAGGTTAAAAAGAGGAGGGGTTCACCTAAAGTAGATCATAATTACCTGGGAATTAAAGGAATGCATTAAGACAATGGACAAACTTCATCATGACATTTTCCAACTTTCAACCCTTTCATTGATGTCTCATCCTGTTGTAGGATCTTTATTTTCTCTTGCCTTTCTCCTGTTTCTCCAGCTACTAATTGCATGGGGGGTTGTGCAGTTAGTCCCTTTGCATGTCTGTTCTCTCTGTGAAAATGTCATATATGTGCTAAGTCAGCATTCAGGGCTCTGAGGAATTTAGGCACAATGAATGAGCACAGACATCTAAGGGAAGTGAGCTGCTATTGAGCATATGCAACCCATACTTATTCATATCTTTGAATATGGCCAAATGTGCAGGAATTTTCACAAGAGTGAAAGTTCCAAACACAAATGATACCTCTAGAAAATATCATGTTTCTTATCTGAAGAGGAAGAGTGTAAGAGTATTTCAAATGAAAAATCTTAAAAAGTAAAATATAATTTATTTCTAGCCTTTGTTATAATCCTCTCCTCTTCCACTGCTGATTTCATAGATAGCTGATATACATTTGAATAAGTGCAGAAAACCCAAAGGTAACAACAACCACTTGAAACCCTGAAAGGAAGAGCTAGCATAGAAACATAATAGCCCAAATGTATAGATTCACAAAGCATGGATCTATGAACTGTGAGTATGGCTTGTGTTTATGCAGAACAGCAATCAGAACAAGCAATCTCATGGAAGTAACAAAAAACATCACTTGGCAAGTATTCTTCAGACTGGCAAGTGTCTCAAATGCTACTAGTTTTGAAGGATTTTACATTTATTCTCTATCATGAGTAAGGTTGATGTTGCTTTCATAGTGAAATAGCTCTCAATTGTATTAAAATTTCGGGGAGCCCACGGTGACACCATTAACAGATGTAAGAAATTCTTGTCCCCAAAGTACTTATGACATAAAAATTAGTTTAGATTTTCTCTCTTTAAAGATCACAAATTCTCTGAGCATAGACAAGGCTCTCATTGGTTTGGGTACTGATAATGCTATGCATGTGCTATCTCCTTAAACTGAATAAATATGCAACGTGTAAGAAGTCCCTCATACTGTTAGGTTCGAAAGTTAACCCTGCACAAGTTCTTTTCCAAATTATTACCAAAATAATTACTATTGAGTTATGATGCAATTTCTGATATATAATTACATACTGTTGAAAAGAGACAACAGTGACATACTGGAAGAGGCTCATATGAGCACTTGGGTTAAAAAAACCAAAGAGCAATCCTCAGTGAAGAGAATCAAACTCCATTTCAACTTTAATAAATCACAAGTTTCCTCAGACAATACAAAATTTCCCTTGAAATTTTAAAGAAATCTGTGAAATAATGATGGAAAAAGAAAAGTTGAAAATATCAAACATTCAAAATAACAAGAAAAAATACAAAAAAGTAATTTTTGTTTTCATTTTTAATTCAGCCTGTTGGATAGCAACACAGTCATGGTCTCCACCATCAGCTGATCAGTTTCCTGCAGGGCAAGGCAGCCCATACCAGTCCATTTCTTTATGGACCAAAGCACTCCAACCTTATTGCTGATTAGCAGAACAGTAACTTTAATTTCTAACCTTTATTGAGCTTGGCATCACAACCTCCATAATCCTTTTTTTCCTTAATAGTTAGAACAGATGCATGGACCTGGGATCTGTAAGCTGGAACATGCAGAGTCATTCATGACTTTGAAGGAGCATTTAATCTGGAACATGTACTGAACTACTAATAAGATACAGAGAGATCTACATAATTCAGCTCCAAGACATCATAAATGGGTCTTCCATTATTACATTTCATTGGCATGTTTGAAAAGTCATTCCCCTATGCGTGGATGTTTTCTTTCTGGCCTGAGAGGATGCCCAGTGATGTTTTGACTGTTAGAATCATTGAGAGGGAGAAAAAAGGCATCAGGAAGCTCACATGAACCATGTCATTCATGTCATAAAGCACAACTGATACTTCTCACTTAAGTTAGACTACATGAAAACTCTCTCTACAGCACAAAAAACAGAGATGTCACACAAGGTAACTAGACACATTCAGTACCCAGATTCATACAGCATGGTTGATTGTGGAGAAGTCACACCCATCAGGGTGAAATTTAACACTGATAACACGAGGTGGATTATTTCTGTTTTCTCTTCAAAGTATTTCACAGAATCATATGGCTTGTTGCAGCACATGAATAAAATAAAAACAATAAACATATAACCAAGTTATAGGATTCTTCCCATTAAATTAATTTCCTAATACATCCTCTGTTCTGTTTTTTAATAACCATATATATTATTTTGTATGTCCCTGGGACAGAAATTTAAGATTTCATTAGTTCCATTGACTACAAGGTATTTGGGAGCATTATTCTTACTTCTAAATTACAAATTGATAAAATTAAATTTACCTATCAAATGTCTCAAATTGGAATAGGCAAATAAAAGAGAAAAAAAGTGATCTATTTTTGTTTTCTGCTTTCCTTCTAAACCAGGTGATACTGCTTAGATTCTTTTTCCTCCTGTCTAATTTACATTTAACTTGGCTGCTGATAATATGTCTCTAATTTGTAATTTCAACTGATTACTGATGACGTACATGGGTTTGAAGTGAATCCTATAATCAGCCTTCATTTTCAGGAGTGACTTTGGATTTTGGCTAGGCATCTGAAAAGGAACTGATTTCTTTTATAGAAATTATTGAAACATTCACCATCTAAACCTGTGAAGACCTCTGCGGTGTGTGTTTAATCATTGAATCACTGACAAACCTTGGCTATTTCAGATCATTGAGGTCTACCATCTTTAAAAACTGGTGTTTATCTTTTGTTTAACAGGCTTTCTTTGGTTTTGAATATATTCATCATGACCTCCTTTAAAGTAATTAAAACTCTATGTTAATAGAAAATCTTTCAAGTAACACAACTGTTTTCCCATTTGGAGGATCATTTTAATAATTTAAACTATATTTGACTTATTGTATTAATTTTTCACTCAGAATTATTGTTAAGCTTAAGTTATGACATGAGTGGAATAGGCTATTGCCATGGAGAAATGGCTCCCTTATTTTCATAAATAAAAATGGGAACTCATGCAATTATGAAAAAAAAAAGAAAAGAAGCTAAAATGTAAACAGAAACATTGTTCTCCAGTCGGATATCATTAGTTCTGTGAAAGAGATCTCTGCAGCTATGTCAGATGTCTTGTATGCATGCAATAATTTGGCTAGGGCAGTCAGTAAGGTAAAAGTTGCATCTTGTGCCATTGTGCAACTGCTGCACTCCCATTGCCAAGAATGACAGAACCTGTCCTGTTCCAGAAAAACATACTGCCTGTGCAGATAAAATTCTCTTAATTTGGTACCGGCTTGTAGCTTTTTTTAGTTTGTGATTAGCAGTTAAGTTCAGCTATTTGGCAGTCTGAGTGATTATCAGGTGCTCTTTTCAGTTTCTATTTAGTCTTTGTCTCAGCCTTGAGAAGGTATTTGGTGATTGCTTAGTGCAACAAGCACTTTCTAGATGGCTTCCTCCTACAAGCAGCAGGGTGATCAGCCAGAGAACTTCTCTCAGTGCAGATGTGTTTCAGGGTGTTTTGAATACCTAACACTGTCAAGGTTAGTCTCTTATCTGAACATTCTTAATATACATAGGCAGAAAACAGGGAACAAGGAAGGAAACATTCACTGCAGGAGGAAGCATTCTTTAATATATTGTAAACACCTTCCCTGGTGTACATAAATATATATATCAATGTGAGTAATCTGTAAGGTATGAAAATCCATTTTTATCTAGCTAAATATTTTTCTGTAGAAATGTTTCTAATGCAACCTAAGCACACTCATCCTCTTTATCTGTCTTTGAAGACAAAATGCAGTATTTTTAATGTAAGATGCTAGAAGCATAGTTATTTGGAGCAGGCAATAGCGAGTGCGACAGGATTACTGAGTAACTCTTTTCCCCTCAGACCCTGTAAGAAGGAAAGAAAAAGGAGTAAACAGAAACAGCTTAACTCACCAAAAATGAAACCCACTGCACTGCCCTCTTAGCCACTGAGTGTTTTGGGATGTAAGACTGAAGATTACATCAGTACAATAAAATCTCCCTGGTCTGTCATAAGATGTACACTATTAAAAAAAAAAAAAACAAAAAAAACCAAAAAAAAACAAACACCAAAATGCCCAAAGAAACAAACAAAAAAAGCCCTACCAAGCATCAGAGCCAGCAGAAGTTAGAACAGGTAGAGGTGTAGAGTATGGGGAGGGAGAGGGAAGGGTTAAAGGCATTATCGCAGCCATTAGAAGGAAAAGTTGAAGCAATACAAGCACAGTAGATTTCTCTACCCCCCCCAACCCCCCCCCTCCTTTTCTTTCCCCTACTCCTCTCTCTTCCCAAGCTGGATCAGTGTGTAGGGAGGGCAGTCATCACGCCATCCTGAGCAGCAAGAGCTGACGTTGGACGAAGCTGCCAGGTAGCTGAAAAAAGGCACAGAAGGCAGCTGATACCCACTTTTCAACGGTTTGTGTTTTTTTAGTCTGTATCTGGACTTCAAGCAACACAGCGCCTGAGACAGCTCATCTGAACCACACTGTATTGCAATACTCGCTCTTCTCAAAGAAAAAGACTCCACTGAGCAGCAGAATGCTGCCAGTGTCGCAGCTAGGGCTACAATACAGAGCCTTTTTGTAACAGTGCAAATTTCTTTCTGTTCATATATTTGAAATACATACATACACTTATATATCAGTTCTTTCTTTTTTGAGGGCACTTTTGGCTTTTTTTTTTTT
>VZRO01003192.1:263796-290743 GCA_013397915.1 Daphoenositta chrysoptera | reverse complement strand
GGGGCGCGCAGCGGGGCGGGGGCCGGAGACCCACGGCGCGCTCCTTTCCCTGCAGGTGGAGCTCCTGCCCGAGCGGGACCTGGACAGCGACGGCACGAAGATCAGCGTAAGTGTCGCCGCAGGGCGCGGGCAGCCCCCGCCAGCCACGGGTCCCTTCCCCAGTCAGGCCCACCCAGCCTCGGAGCGCCCAGTCTGTTCCTGCCCCGCATCCCCTCCCCACCCGCACCGCAGACTGCGGGAAGCTGGCAGCCCGCAGCTCAGAGGTTGGACTCGACGATCTTAGAGGTCTTTTCCAACCTAAATAGTTGATTTTATAGTTCTGTGACTATTTCCTCGACGGCCCTGGCAGAGGGACTCAGGACAGCCTTGCCCCATGCAGACCCTCACGCCCCCGGACATGGAGCCGCGTAGCCGAGGCAAAGACCATTGGCACACCCTGTTTGTACGCTGGGAAGAATTCAGCCTGCACCCATCCTTGTATTTCTTGTTTTTATTTACCCTGGCCAACTGCTGAGTCTACCTTAGCATTCCAAAGTTGTTTTTAAGGCTTAAATATGTTCATGAAGCTGCACCTTCCTTTAGCGGGATGTGCAACTACTTAAATGGGTGTTTTCCCAGGTCCATAGCCACTGGCAGAAAAAAAAAAAAAAAAAAAAAAAAAAAAAAAAAGCTCAAAAAGGATTTGGACAAAACCTCCCCATTGGGAGAAATTTCAACTCCTAGCCACTGAGACTCTGTTTTACGAAAGTGAGATTCTGACACCAGAGTTACCAATCTGCTGCTTGGAGATTAAACCAGAATCTTATCCCAACAGAATTACAAGCAGCATGCTCCATTCCCCCTCCAGCTGCTCCCTGCAGGGGAAGGATGCCTTCCACAGCAGACCCATGTCCTGAGTCAGGCACAGCCAGAAGGCTGCTTCTGACCTCAGAATAGCTCAGACCCTCCTCCCTCAGCATCCCAAGAAATGTATGGTGGTGGGATGATGGTGTGGTGCTCACTGCAGTGGAAAGACACAGATACTTAGCAGATACTGCATCATGAATATTCCCTTTGAGCCCAGAGGGGTTTTCCATTTCTCCGGCACAATCGCTTTGGAAGTGCTTTTTAGCCGCAGACAAGGCTTTAAGTACCAGCAAAGCTTAAAAACAGCAACAAATAAAGGGGAATAATTTCTGACAAAACCTTTACTCTGCTGCTTTTTGATGCCTACAAATAACAAACCAAATAATTACATCAGGTCAAAGTGCAGCTAAGTATAGCTGAAGGGCATTCATAAATGAGAACTCATACACTCTGTGTTCGATGCAATACATATTCTGGCCATACTTACATTTTCTGTGATACTTCTCACTATCGACCTGAAACGATTTGTGTCATGAACCATATCTTCAGTTGCATTTGTAGACTGTTTTACAAATGAGCCTCACATGTGGTCCTTGGATACTATTCCACTAGACATAGGGCTAGCAGATAATTCATTCCTTATCAATACTGGCTCATTTGAAATCCCTGTAGTAATCCATAGGAACTGAGACAAAATGTAGGTTGTAAAGCTTGTCTCATCTTCGAAGTTACAAATCTCTTTCATTATATATAATAATAATTCATGATGGGGTATTTATAGTGTTCCTATAAGCTTGCATAAAACATTTATTTTATATATGTAATAAAAAATTCAGCCTTATGTAGATGTCTAAATATACTTTTTACAAATGTAGCCCTTTTTTTTTGAAGATATGCACATCTCCATTGGAACTACTGTAAATTATCATCATGAAGAGAAAACTTTTAAGACCATTTAGCAAATATTTTGAAAAATGCTAAATGTGTGCTCAAATACACCATTTCTGGCTGTTCTAAATGATAAACCAGCACAAACTGAAAACATGCATCTGTACTGCCTGCAACAATTTCTAAATTTCAAATGGGAAAGTCAAAACCAATTCTGTTTCTAACCAGGGCTATGCAACACTGTTAACTTTGTGGCTCTTGCACAGGAGCAAATGAAGGCACAATATGACTTACTAATCCTCTTTCTGTTCATATGAATCTTCTTTAATCCTTTTTGCTGAACATGAATTGTTCAGTAAAGATATATTATTATTGAATATGATTTAAATAACTCTCCAGCACTTTTTGTGCAATTAATATTGCATACATTATGCCTGTAAGTATGTAATCCATACTTTCAACTCAGTTTGCCAAGTATAAATTCAGAGCTGGGTACAACACAACAGGCTATAAAGTCCATCCAGTACCTTAAAGCAATGACATACTCACAAGTATTGCTCTTCAATTTATCAAGAAGGCAGAATAGGTGCCTTGCCAACACTGGTGGCTACAGCAGGCCAAGCTATCAGAAATAATATGTTGTACAATCCCCAGTAACGTGTCTAGCTTCAATCTAACAGTTCTCTATTATTGTGATCTACCATGTATCCATCATCTTGATGTCTCCTTATTGGCTGTCATTGATGACACAAAAGAAACCTTTGCATCCATGTTTATGTAACTTTGGAAGTAAACCAGGTTCAGAAGTTCTTCAAAGCTGAAAATTTATATCCCACTGAATACCTTTAAACTGGCTTCCTGTGGGGCAACAGATATTAACTCAGAGAGAGAGTAATAGAAAATTAATTAAATATAAATTCTCTAAAGTGATGAAGATACAGAAAGGAAGCCAAGTTAACTTCTCCCAATGCATTTAAATACCTTTCACACATTTCTGAATGCATAATTTACTCATGTGTGTTTTAATTACCTAAAATAAAAATATGTTATGTTGCCCTCAGATATAAAAAATAATTAAAAATAAATCAGGAGTCTTATTTCAGCTGACAACTCTTAAAACGATTCTGAATATGTGCTTCTAATAAATACACAGATAAACAGGACAAAAGAAACAACCTGACATGAGATGTCTTGTTATCATTAACAGAAAAAAAATACCAAGGGTTTAGACACACTTGAAGGAGACAAACTGAATGCAAAATATACAGTTTCAACGTAATGACTAGTACATGCTAATCTAATAAATAGTTATTAACATAGTTTAAATCTTGGCAAACATCTCCAGCAAAATTTTTAATGCACTAGTTCAGAAACTGAATTATTCAATAAAGCCCACTAACTGGAAAGGTTTAACCAATAAAGTGCACAGATATGAGGTTTACATAAGAAAGCTCATTAAAAATGTTCATGATCTTAAGCAATTAATTGGAATGAGCATGGTAGCTTGGGTTTTTTGTCTGAGGCTAATTAGATTTCAGAGCAAACCATCTAAGCAGATTTGGAAACAAAATGTCAGGCATCCTCATAGATACAATTAGCCATACTCATCCTTGATGTAACTTCCCTGCAGTAAGCACAATCACACCATTAAGTAATTTGGCGCTATGTCCATAGAGTTTTTCCAAAGAAAGAAGAATTCATGACAACGTTCTTTTCTTTGTTCTTTTCTTTTTTTCCTGGAAAATTTGCAGACAGTGAAAGTACAAGGGAATGACATCTCCCACAAGCTGCAGATTTCAAAAGTGAGGAAAAAGGATGAAGGCTTGTACGAGTGCAGGGTGACCGATGCCAACTATGGAGACCTTCAGGAATACAAGGCCCAGGCATTTCTCAAAGTCAATGCTAACAGCCACTCTCGGCGAATGCAAGCCTTTGAGGCATCCCCGATGTGGTTGCAAGACATGAAACCTCGTAAAAACATCTCAGCAGCTGTCCCAAGTAGCATCCACAATTCTGCCAATCAGCGTGTGCGTGCCACCTCCAGCCCCGAAGCAGCAGCCAAAATCCCCAAACAAAGTCCACAATCAGGTATGGTAAAGCATTTTGAGCTTTCATTTGATTGCTTACCAGCATGTAAAAGGAGGCTAAATCAACAAGGTAACCAGGAATTGTGACTAGGAAGAGTATGGTGCTCATTTATTCCTCCTTCTCTCTGGTTCTATTCTTCCTCCTATCTCTTTACTTCCTAAAATCTGAAGAATAAATTTCTAAGCAGAAGAAGCAAAAACCTTAAACTTCTATATGTGGATTTTATCTCTACTGGTTTTACCCACCTAAGGCTAGCTCTCAAATCTAAGGTTAGCTTTCCCTGTAGTGTGTGGAGAGACAGGGGCATGTCAGTGAATGACTCATCTCATTTTAAGATGTCTGTGCATGATAAATTAAATAAAACACTCATCCAGATGTGTTTCTTCCCAAGTTATTTTACACCAGTCACCTAACTTATATCCTCAACATTTGTTAAAATTAATCTACTTCTACTGTCAATCCTATATTCATAAGGACCTTGACTTCTAAATCTAAGCAGACCTTAGGCACACCAGAAAGTTTCTCTGTTGTTTAGGCTTTAGAAAGACCATGGGTATGTCAGAGAATGTGTGTTTGTCAATTTCAGGTGCTTGATCATTGGCTTTGAATCAAGAGTTAAAATGGCAATGCCTCCATTGTCTGTCTTGTAGAATTTAACATTCTATACATCTTGTTGGGGGATTTTGTTCAGCATTGTATACATAACCTATAATCAATATCAGTCTTCATTTTCTACATTGATACTGTAAAATTCACAGTTATGCAAAGGTACACGAATATACAGGATTTGCAGTTTTATATGATGGCAATAGAGAGATGGACAGGACAAAAAATTCAGATGTAAATGATTAAATATCCTCTGAAAAACAAACTGTGCAAGTATAAGGGTTTCAGACTTCTATTTATACTGAAGGCCAATGTAAGGCACAAAATCACAACCTACTTTAAAACATGTAAGGGAACCTAATTAGCTCTGATGCATATTTTTTCTGCTAGTGTGTTATAAAATCAAAAACTGTGAATACAACAAATTTCATAGCACACCTATTGTGAAATCACATTCAAATTACAGGCAAGAAAGGTGAGAAAGACTTTTTTTGTAAGGAAAATACATTTTCTTACAGATTGAAACAGTATGATTATTCATATAAAAATTCTTATTTCTGTTACAATGTTGGTGCATATACTATCAATATTTTACTTTGTATACACTTTTTAAAATATATGCAAAAGTTACATTCAGTTTTCTTGCCCTGAAATGGAGACACTTTCCTTTTTAAGCTCTTCTGAAAAATGTCTAAGCTGTTAGAAGAAAAGAAATATTTCACTTGATTTAAAACCACCATTCTACCATGGCTTTCTTTTCAGATAAAAGCACATACTTCTTATTTTCCATTGGACTCATACATTTCAAAGCAGCAGACTTTTCCATAACGTGAAAACTCTGGTTTCTATTCCATCCTGGGTGAAATTAATTAAAATAGTCAGAGGTTTATGAAATATGAAGCAACAGACTATACTGCATTGAGGCCAAAGTGTGCACAAAACAGCTAATCAACTAAATAATTTTGGATATATAAATAACTCTATAGCACTGTTTATGTCTTTAGTCCAAGCAATGTCTTGACAGATTGCTGGACATTTGTCACTTGAGAGCTTGTAAGTTATTACACAGAAAGGTCCCTGTTAAAAAAAAAAAAAATCTTTATTTTGTTACTTGAGCAAAGATTACTTCAGATCAAGTACAGAAAATCACAATCATAAATAATTTAAAAATTGAACAGATAAAATGCAATTTAGTTTATTAGTTCATTTTTTATGACAAAGCACAGACAAATACTGCATTTATCAGAGGTGCAGTTTATCTACTGAAGAAATAAAAGTGTACCAGGAATCACTTTTATGCTTAATTTCAATTTAATGGTCACATGCTATACAGATTATTGGTGATATTTTTCTCATCATATTTTAAACATCAGTTCAGCTGTTGAGATCCAAGATTTTCTTTACTTGAGAATATCTTGGCCTGACTTTTCTGGCTATGGTGAGATTTGGATTTTCATTCACATTTAACAGGTGTTCTACAGTAATAGAAATACCCACAGGAGGACAAGGAAGTGGAGTTTTAGCTTTATCTAACTTAGAGGAGCAACGTAAGCTAAGGGAGGGGAGATGTCAGTTGTGAGACCTGAAAGAAAGCAGAAATGAGGTGTCATAGACTTTAACAGTCTATCTTTTTGTGACACGGAATCAACACAACCTCCTTACTTTATCAAATGAGAAAGTCTGCCCTCTTTAACAACATGCTAATCATATTTATGCATGCACAAGACTGCTGTGTGATTACATCATATGTAAGCAATGTATCCATCCAGCCTAGAACATAGAAACATGTTTGAATACAAATGTATCATGATTAAGTACATATTCTTACTTGAAAGAGGTACAGGTTGTGATGTTTGTTCATGTTGAGTAAAACATTGACTTCAGCAATACTGCTTGAAAAGTGCTATTAACTATAGGTAATTGTATCAAATATTCTCCAGTATTAGAGAGCTGGTACGTAGTTATTGGCAAACAATATTTTTTACTGCCATGCTCACAGATTATTTTGAAATAGTCTTACAACAATGGGAAACATGACACTGTAAAATTATTGGGAATTCTGTACTCAGCTTCTACTGAAGAACTCAGGTACTAATATATGAAAAATTTATTCTGATTATATGAATATTTTTACCCAAACATTATTTTTAAAAGGTACTGCTTATTCTACTCAACTCCTTCTATCCTGAAGTACACTGCAGAATATCTTTTATTTCTTAACAATATATATTTACTATGTAGCTCTATAAAAGCAGTTTACAGTCACTACCATTTTAAAATATCAGCACTTCCCAGCTGAATAGATGTTTCTGCTATTCTCCTACTTTGCTCAAAAGTAAGAATATCTGTGATAACTGTCAGGGAACTATATAGACACGGCTGAAAAAATTAAAGTGCCATGAGGTCCATTCTGTATTTTGCATTGCTCTGAAAAATATTACGTGAGTGTAAAAAAAAATATATTTATTACTGTAAGCATAATGGAGATTCCATATAGAAAGATAGAGCTAATGAGAACATCTTCCACAGAGAGTCTTCATATAATACACTAAGAAGCACTAAATGACTGCCTCAAAGTCAAAAAAGTCAGGACAGCAGAAGTCAAAGCCGACACAGCTTGATCCTTTCATTTCATAATTATGGGCTGCAGCAAATGAAGTAACCCATCACAGCTTAACGGGAATCTGAGTAATTTGACAGAGTAATCTGCATATATCCAGAAAATGTCCGATGTAGGTTGCGTGACAGGCATTTTTTCCCTACATAATTCATAACAACCTTAGTCCAAAGGTAAAAGTACAGAGCTATGACAAAGCTTTGTAATTCTAAGGAATGCTTCAATTAAATGGGGTCCAAGAGCTAAAATGCATTCAGGTGAAAGGAAGCTTAATAATCTCCAAGCTGCAGTAAATGTCATTGTTTCATGGATACAAATCTAAACTAACTCTGCTGTCTGCATTCAAATCACTCAACATTTACAGCAACAAAACCAGCTGAAGAATTTGTTGTGCTGAGAATGACTATATCCCCCAAACTCCTCCTGTTCTACCAATTGTCTGTTAAAATACTCAAAGCCATTAGTTGCTTTTCAGACTCAAGAAGATCAGTCTCAGAGAATTACAAATGAAGAAGTGACAATTAGGTCAATTTTCTGATTCCTTATATACAGACTCTGCACATTTCTAGTAACTTTTTGTTCTTTCATGAAGTAACAAATTCATCTATTAAGCTATCTACATGCCAAAACTTCCTGTGATGATGGCAGAGTTCCAGCAAGTGACTTGAAAAGGAACTCAGAAGCGAAGGTGGTACTTACACAGGCAGAATGACCTGGATTCTTGGCATTATAAATCACACTGAGAAGCTGATCATCAGTCATGAATGCAAAACAAGAGGATGAAAACATTTTTCTTCAGTCTGTTGATACAGATAAACTGAGGACATTACTTCTTATCTCCAGTTTTATCTAGAGAATCTGGGAATCTTTTATCATCAACATACTTTAGGCACAAATTTTGTGTCCAGTTTGGAATCTTTTAGGATATAAACCAGCTTCTATATTGGGCTTTTTTATTCTTTTTAACTTATGTTCCATCTCCTCTTAAAGCAAAGGAACAAAATGTCTGCTCTAGCCTCCACTAAGGTGACAGCCACCATTGCTGCTTTCTTCACTAAGAGAGTCTTTGGCTTTCATAGCTGCTGTTTTAGAAACTGAGTACCCATAATGTTGGGAGGCACCAACCATTACTTTGATTGTGGCACAGCAAAAAGTCTGTTTCCTTTGGATTTCATGAAAGCAAAAGCCAAGTGACCGTTTTCTTCTTTTTGTTCTGAACCTTATTCTGCTGCTCTCAGGAATACTTGCAAAAACTGCAATCTCTGTTTTAACTTGAAATATACACTTTGATTCCCTCTTCACAAAAAGATGCTGCTGTACTTTTTTTAGCTTCTCAAATTAATATAATCAATTCAAAACATGTTAGTTGATGTAGCCCTAATAACTAGTTTGTTCTTGACCTTGATACTTCTGAGAAGTGCTAATATGCTCCGAATAAATTTCATTGGCAAAGCAAGATCTTTACAGCAGCTAACTCCCCATCCTTTGTTTTTTTTAAGGCCAGGATTTCCAATGCAGAATGAATTCACTAATGCCTTATGTTTCTTTTAAAACCCCCAGATCTTAATTTGTTGTATGTGCATATTTTTTGATAGTACAAAATGCTACTCTTCCTAGTGCCTAGCTCACCTAGACCCAGAACAGCTTCACTGAAACTCATATTTCTGTAAAAATGATGGTGTTTGGAAGCTGCATTAATTATTTGTCTCTTATGAAGCCAGTCAAGAAACAAGTGAGAATAGACACAACTGAAACTAAATGTACAAAGTCTAAGAAAATAATTTTGCCCTTTACCCATCTACATTATAGTTTATATAATGCACATTTGTACTGAGATCTTTCCTATTTCTTTTTGTAATGTTTCACTGTCTGTCTTTGCTGCATTTGCACTTAATCATATGTCTTTCTTTCTTTTAGCTGCTTAAAAATAAACCTTTCAGACTAACCTTACCTTTAGAACAAAATTCACACACAAAGATCTGGTAGGATACCACTCAAGAGTTCCCTGAGTAGCAGAATCACAGTAATTCTGTTCTACATGCCTCATACAACTTTCTTTGGTAAATAACCACTGGAAAGGTTGCAGGTGGGCCACATATTAAGTAAACAAAGAGAAGCAAATAAAGGAAGAAGAGAGAAAAAAAAAGGGTGGGGGGAAGCTGTGTGTGATTTGTTTATCAGCTCACTCAAATTGCTTTTCATTGCTTCACAATCAGACAGATTGCACTGGGTCATCAGAGATTGCAGCAAATGTGACAGGGCCTGCTCTTGAAATAACTGATGGGATTTCCTTGCTTCAGAACACAACCCATTTGTTACTTGACAGATACACAGCAAAGCAGAGGCTATTTTCACTTTTTCAGATGAGAAGCAGGAAGTTTCCCATGTATGGTGCCCTACTTCATTATGAAAATCCTTTGCATCACAAAAAATGAAAAAGAATGGGTGCAATTGTCTGCTGGCTGGAACGGATACAACTCGGCTGAAGTCTAAAAGATGTCATTCATCTAAAATAGCAAAAAAATTGTCTAAAGGATGAGGATGAAGATGAATTCTCTTCTACTCAATGTGAGAGTGAATTATAAGAAGAACTGAAGCTTTGCCCTGCTTGTGCCACCTGAAGAAGTTTAGGACAGTTAAGGTTTCTGGGAACAGAATGAAGGGAAGGAAAACACCTGAAAACTGCTCTTTTCAGCTCACAGATTCAGGGGGAGAGGACATTCTTGATGGTAGGTTTTGTTGCTTCATTTTTTTCTATGTGCTTTTTCTTCACCTTTGATCAACTTTTTTTCTAGTGTCTCTCTTTGAAACCTTAGCCTAGCTAGAAAGCTCAACTTTCAGTATCTTTCAGATACTTTCAGTATCTTCTTATTCTCTGGAGAAGGATTTTACATTTGATTAGATAATTCAAAAGCTTCAGAGACTGTTACTATCTTTACGCTACAGTAATAATCAATTAATCCTTTGTTGATGATAAAGCTGGATGGTATTTGAAGAGCAACTAATGATCTTGCTGCCTGCCTTGAGAAGACACTGCTCCAAACTCCATCTTACCCTATCATAAGGAAGTTGCCACTGTACTTTTTGGCAGTGAAAATTGTTATCCTGTCTGTGTGTGGGTGTTCTAGTCAGATCCACCTCACTGAAGTTTGTTCCCCCACCTACTCACCAATGCTCCTATCTTGGAAAAAAGCTGCCTAATTTTCTGTGAACAAAAATGTGAAAGTTAGTTGCACAGCTGCATTTGCAGTGCTTCAAACATTCAATCTGTGTGTTCATCAACCAACAAAAATACAACTAATAAATCTGGATGCTACTTCTGCTGCCATTCCTATTTCCACTGCTGTTATTACCTGAGCTGCTGTTGTTTCCTGTGGCACTGACTGAGGATTTTGGCCACCAAATCAGAACCACAGGGCTATAAGGATTATAAAAATTACTTCAACGAGACTACAGAATACAGCGTATCCATCTCCAGTTCATTCTGTGCCACTGAAAGAAAGACTTGAAAAAAAAGATGTTTTGTCAAGGAGTAACAATAAATCAATCATGAAGCCAAGAACTAGCAGTAGGTCTCACAGGGAGCTATATATTCAGAGGGTGCAAGGTCCTTTAGTAGAATTAAAATGTTAGATAATATGACTACTTAGGTTTGTGCCTGTCTGAAACACTGCCAAAATAACAGGTCAATTACCTATTTTGCACCTTTCTGAATTATTCCTGCACTTTCAATACCTACTATTCAGTGACCGTTTTTTACCCAAAGAGACTTTGAATATTGATTAATGATATTTCATGGTTAAGACTGATCCTACATCTCAGATGTATTTGGCACAAATACTTTAAGCTTCATTCTCACAATCCACTGTTTGCAAACTAGGGTAGGTTGTAGGGGTGTATTTTTTTTATTTGCAGTGCAGAAATAACTAGGGTGAATGCTTTGGATTGCGAACACTGATTTAGCTCTTGTAGTTTAAAATGCTGCCACACAAAGTATTTGTCTTGCTCCAATTAGAGGTTATTGCCCCCAGTCTGGATGGCAGAAGGAAATAGGTGTCTACTGCTCAGCTTTCCCAGTTCACAGTGTCAAGCCTCTATATTGTCATAAAAACATCTATGACAGCTGATAAACTAAAACAGAGTTCTTAAATTGAGATAGATGAAGAGATATCATAGGGTTTGTTTGTACCACTCCTACTATTGAGGGTTTAATTTCCATAAGAGGGGGAGGCAGAGAGATGGAAGCACTATCATCCTAAACCGCTCCAGCTAAACCCATTAAGAACTTGTGAGTCATAGCTCTTAGACAGAGGCACCTTCTGTTAGTCAGAGGCATTGTTCCAATCTCTGTAACAACTGCATTATCCACCAGGAATCAGAGGAGTGGTGCCTGCCTCAAAACACTTACCATCTAGGAATCAGACAGAAGAAAACACACTCATCCAGTGGAAGCTTATCTGAATTCCATGAAAATAGCTCTTATATAAATGATGTAAACAGGAGACCAGGTTGACTGTATGTCAAGCATGAGCCCAAAGTGTCAGGTGTGAAAAATGAGAAAAGGTGTTGCATGTCACATTTTAAATATTTACAAAAAATCATAATTTTCATTCTGTATGTGTTATAACAACCCTCTTTGTATATGTTTTTCATGACAGTGCTGTAGAAGAAAATAGAGTATTAAGTATCACCCACTCAAACTTCCTTTCCAACAGACGAAAGAATTAACGAGACCCAAAAAGCAAAGGGGAAAAAAGACAAGTGCAATTCTCTTTTTCTTCAAATAAAACTCATGCTGTAACTTTATGATATCTTTCAAAAATGGCTTCATTAACAGTTTAATTAAATGTGGCATATATCAAATATACACACATTTATATATACATTACAAAAATGCTAAGCGGTTTGTGTTGGGGTCATGTTTAGTTACAACAGCACAAGCTGGTTACTAAAAAAAGAGTCAATTCAATCATTCTTGTTAACAGCCTAAATTCCACCTTCATTCAGTGTAGGGCATAACTGTAATGAAAGTATAGGATGAAGATGAGTTACCACAGGACAGGCAGAAAAAACTGCATTTGCTTTAGGATCAACCATTTCATACAGATAAATACAAATGCACCAGTTTATATGTTTTCTGTCACACATTAAAAAAAAGTCTACGATATATTTTATCCATGGTTTTGAGAGATAGGATGAAAGAGAAGGATGAGAGAGAAAGGTGCCCAGTGTTGATAAGAGCTGCCAGTTGTTCTGAAACAATACCAATTATCAACTTCATCTGCTTGACCTTGCACCCCTCCCCCTCAGCTCTGAACTACTGCAATAGGCATTGCTTCCTGGACTTCTTCCCACACAAGTTTTATTTAAATAGCTAACACTGATATTTCACAGACTATGTGCAAACACCTCTTTTAGCAACCATTTTCCCAAAAAGTACTCTCTCACTGAAATAGAAACAGCTGAAGTCAATGCATTACTTATACATGTGAAGAGATTTCAAAACTTTGCAAGTTCAAACACCAGCTAAAGGAAGGAAGAGAATTAGGATATCTGCTACAAATGGCTGATGTTTGGACATTTGTGACTGGGAGCTCCAGGTAGCCAGGATGTCATCCTCCTGGGAAAATCAGGGAAGTTTGAGAAATGGGCTAAGCCAAGTACACTATCCAGGTAAGCTTTCTGAAAAGCTGTGTTCAAACTCAACCCTCAGTTTTGGCTATTTTCACCAGAAAACTACAAACATCTATAAATGTTGATGAACTGCCCATTTTAATTATATGTTTAAGGATCTCACACCTCCCTCCTGTCTGTTCAAGGGTAAAGAATGACAGGGTTGAATCATTTTGATGATCTCGTTTTCATCTTTGAGAATGACATCAGAGATTCTCTTAGCTTCTTCAGAGTGCATGATGGCCCAATTAGGAAACCTGGCTCTACTCATGATGTTAAAGAACCAGAAATGAACAAGAGCACTTTTTTAAGAATTAAACATGGAATGATGACTCTCAGATATGTTCTAGTAGAAAGACAAAAAATGACAAGAATTAAATGTTTCTCTAGGTAGGATTTATTGTCAGGAATGATGTAGAAAGTGATCTGAATGTAAAATCCCAGTTTTGTTCATACCAGTATACCCTTAATTCTGCTTCTGTCTATCTTGGCGTTGTGCAAATGCAGAAGTCATTCAAAGTCCCACTCTCCTTTCTTTCTCCTTTCATACTGCTATCTGTTGTCCTCATAGTTTTACCATGGCCTGTTCTGGACCACTGCCTGAAACCAAATATAATTTCTCCTACACGCTACCAATATTTGAAGCCTCCTCTAGTTTTTTATATTCCAATTATTTCCATCTCAAGTTTGCACTAGAACGTGGCTTGAAGTGTAGCTGGCAGCAAGTTAAAGCCTGTGGCCTGCCTTTACCCAGAAAGAGCTCCAGAAATTATTGTGGCTCATATTTCTGGAAGAACTCTCTCCTCTATTCAGGGCTGGAAAGTTGTAACTTTTTTTTTTTCCCCATGCCAAGATTGAACACCTCTGGGTGCCTAACCTAGTAAAAGCTAAGGATTAGCCATCCATCCAGAATTCCGTCTCTCTTTCTCATCTGCTCTTCTGGGCATCACGAAGAGAAAAGGAGCAGACATCAGATAAACAAAGCTACATGCTGAATCCAAAGTCTAAGTAGACTTCAGGGCAATTCAATACATAACCTGTTCTAAATTTCTTCTGGTGTGTATGATAAATTCATTTGCCCTCTGTGATGAACAAATCACACTATTTTAAGCTGATTACTGTACAGCCAATGGAGAAAGATGGAGTGAAAGCCTAAGCAAAAGGATCCTCATTGAATATGAATGATACTTACTGCTCGACTTCATTCAGTCATTCAGTTCCCCAAAATCAAACATAGATGACTGAGCCCTAAAACATACTTGAGATGTCATTCCCCCAAAGAGGGAAAGGGGGACCTTACATTTGTGGATAACAAAATTTCTTCCTGAATGTGGGTATATTTATCCCATCAGTATAAAGAGATATACACTATTTTGATTTATGCAATTCAGAGGATTAAAAATGATAGAAGTTGGTAGGCCAGAGGGGAAGAATCTATTTATTGAAAAGCTGTGTGAGACATATTCAAATAAAACTTTGAGTAAAATTGGCCATACTTAGTTTTACATATCTTTATGAGTATAAAACCAGCAAATATCCTCCAAGTAATCTTATGGTTCATTTATGTCCCCAGTAAAATCAAGCCAGGTATCACCAGAATTTTTACTTACTTTATATGGAAATAATGCAAAATTATGATTTCATGTGGTTTCAACTGAGGTTCAACTGGGGCTGACAAGAACAGTATTTCAAATCTAACAGTATAAAGCAAAGCTAAGTGTTGCAAAACAGCAGGTCAGGCACTTAAAGATGGAAAGCCTCAGCACAAATTCCTTAAAAATGAAACTTCCAAGGTTTCAACACCTCTGCGATTTCAGAAATCAGTAGAACAACAAAATTAACTCATACCCAGCACAGCCCAAATATATGTTTCTGAAATGTATGTATTGATATTTTGGCCTAATGTAATACATACAGAGAATCTGGGACGAAGTTTTGTGTGACTGGCTGTATTTGTCCTGTAGTGGTCAGCACAAAGCCAGGACTCTACTAAGGCATCAGTCTTTCCTGTGATCAGTGGGTTGCTATTAAAATAAATTCAAGGATACCCTAACTAAACTTATATGTCTAGTAAAATACTAAAGAATTACTGTTGAATTTTCAGATTCCTTCTGTTATTTGTATGAGAGTGCACTGCACATTGTACACAGTTTTAGAGGCTCTGACAGGTACTGAGGCTCAGAATGCTGGAAGCTGTTACATCCCAGAGAAATCCTAAACCTTAGAAAGCACAAGGAATGCCAAACTTGCTAAACTTCACTTCTGGCAGATGTAAACTCTTTGACACCCAGGGTAGTTTACCATCTAAGTTACTCTTACAAATAGAATATGCTAAAATTGTAATTCCTGAGACAGCTGCTTAGTCTAAAGTTCAGTGTTTCATCCAGCTGTGAAAAATAAATGGGCAAAGTTATTCAACCATCCTTGCTTACATCCCCAAATCCCATGTATCAGACAGAAATTTTGTCTGATAAATATCTTAGTGAAGGCAAGGGATCATAGTCATTCAGGCATGCAATGAGTAACTACCTTTTTGACCAGTTACATTTTACTAAGAACTTATAACTTCTGATGGCTTTATTTTATACTTAGATGCTCTAAAAGTAATTTCATTAACAGCATAGAATTGATGTTTGGCTGTGGGGTCCATACACTATCAGCCATGAAATACAAGCATTTGTGACAGAGACTTTTTTTTTTTTAAACACTAGGGTCATATTTATTTATCACTATTTTTTTCTTTGTGTTCCTAGCATTTAAATAAACCATAAACTTGAATAAAACACAGCTTCAAACACTTTAATGGCATGAACTAATCTTTCATGCTGTTGCTCAAAAACTTATAATCACATGCCTTTGGTAATACAGCATTTGTTTACAGGAGAAGGCTAAGTATTTCAGAGATATTTGCCCTTTTGGATATATGCTAGTAGCAGGAAATGAAAGACAACTAATGGGGAGTTACATGACACAAAAAAAAAAAAAAAATTAACTGGATACCAGTGGCTGACAGGTGAAACTGTGAGAATATCTGACCCACACATCAAGTGGAGTTTAACTAATAATGTAGAAATAATATATGCATACATTACACTACCGTTCTTCTCTGAGTGAAAGATCCTCTGTTTTGTAATCCTCTATCTTTGAGGATTACATAGTTGCAGTCCAGCTTTACCCAGTGCTGTTGACCTGCAATAAAATTTCTTTTAGCTCTCATTATGTTAATTAGAAAATAATGTTTGAAATGGTGGGATAATGAGTAATCAATTTAGCAAATCCACGGCCAGATAGACAGGTTTTAACCTATATTGCTTTGCTCACAGTTCAGGTGATATTATTCAAGTCCTAGTCATAATGGTACACTAAAAACACATCTGCATGGAAAGTCTGAATTTAGATATGGTGGAATTAAGTCTCTGATTTATGTACCCTATGGCTTCCAGATTCTAAGTCAAAATGTAAATTTATTAATAGCTTTTGTAATATTTTTTTTTTCAAGATGAGAAACAAAATAATAAAATATGACCAAAATGAAAGAATAGAAATAGGAAAAAATCTGAAAATGGTGCCTTCAGTTTTGCTATTTTCTTATTCTACCTTTGCAGCTTTCACTCTCCCAAAATCTAAACAAATACTTGGGTTCATGAAAGAAAAAAATACAATTCTTTTTCACATCTCTGGAAAAGAAAAATGAATCCTGAGTATACTTAAACTTCAATTTTATTTCATAAAGCATCACTGAAAAGATGAAAGCACACCTAATAGCCATATATGCTACTGTATATTGCAAGTCAATTTTATGTGGGCTGATATATGACCAAAAATTTCTCTGTTTTGATTAGATAGCATTTTGGAAACTATTAAACCAGATTAAGATCTACTAACCAGTTCCCAAAACCTTGCAGAGTACACTGTCTATTACAGTTTTTTTCAACAATCCTAATAGCATCTTTCTTCACATAGAAACTGAAATTGTTTTAGTTGTTATTTCCCCTAATTTTTTCTAATATGTCCAGAATTGCATTAGCTTGCAGTTACTGCATGTACTTCAACCTAAATCCCCTGCAAGATAAACGAACTTACGGTTTAGAGAAGAACAGGCATGTAGAACATGTGAAATGAATTGGAGAGAAGTCATGCTTTATGCAGAAATTGAACATTATTAATAAAAAGGTTATGTTTATGCATTATATATTACCCCCTAATTTGGGGATCTACAGTTTGTCTTATTGAAAAAAACAAAATGAAAACTAAAATCAGAGAATATTTGGTCTGCAAATACAGTGCTGCTTTTTCCACTGCTACATATTTTAAGTTAAACTTATTTTATGTCATAATTTTTCTCTTCTGCACATTACAGCTTTAAAATTCTCAAATTGTAACACCATTAAATTTTATAAAAACTCTTTTAAAATACATTCATGGGATTCTTCCCAGTTATATTATACATATTTTGTGCAGACTAAATGTATCTCCAAAAACCTCTTTAGGGTTGTAGTGAGACGTATTTCCTTTGTTCAATCAAAAAGAAAAACTTTTAAATGTAATAAAACAAGTGAAAATAATTCAACACACCAGGAAACGATCTAACACTAACAAAGATTCTAACTAAGTTTTGCTAAAGTCATTAGGGAAAGAAAAGCCTTCACAAAAATCTGTCAAATGACAAATTTTACACAGAGAGAGGACAAACTCATGCTGCAGTAAAACCAAAACCAGAAATTGAACTCTTGGGTTCAAGATTGTAAATACTGTCTGTGTGAGAACAATCCACAGGTAAAAGTTGCAGCAAATTTGCTCATGTGTTTGCTTGTTTGTGATGCAGAACAGGTGTCCTGAGAAGCACACCAAACTACAGCAGTGTAGCACAAGTAACATTATCAGATGGGCAAGAAAAAAGTAGGCTTCCCACTCCTGTCATCTTTCAGTAAAAACTGAGCTCAGCGTTCCTTTGGACTTCTCTTGGAAAAATGTCAGTAATGTCTTTGAGACAAGTTTTCATGTAAAAGTTAATACTCATTTAGCGATTTAGTTCACATATGTGTAGTTGAAATATCATTATTGCTTAGAAGGTTTTGTGTATGTGACAGAGGACTGAGTGTTTTATGGCAACCACTATATATGTACCATCTCACACCATGTACTTACCACAGTAAGCAGTGTTTATCTAAAAGCTGGGATTTAGTTTAATACCCATTTCAAGAGGGAAGACCGGAGCAGAAATACTTCTTGCTGCACTTATAGTTCACAGATACAGAGAATGGTGTTACATCTGAAAATTTTGAAAAATGAGCACTTGCCTGGAGTTCTTTTTGCTTTCATTGTGTATATTCTTTATGATAAGATAAATGTGCTTTTTTGGGCTGCAATGAAATCCATCATTCAGTTTAATATTAAGTTCTTTACAAAAATACCTTATGCACGACTAATAGATTTTAAAAAAATAACCATTTATTACAAGTCCAGCATTGTGATGGACTGCTTATAACACCATTGTTACCTTGTTTAGGACTGATGGCTCCAGCCATCAATAATATTTATCCTTTTCAAATATGCAACACAGATATAAAATCTATTAATCATGCATCAACCTGTTGTAATCTGAACCTCTACTTACGGTGCTACCAAATCACATTTATAGTTTTGATCTCAAGTAATTACTTTCAAATTCTGAATGTAATTCTAGATGATACAGGGAGTTATCAAGCACTGAGACTTGGCATGTAAGACATCTAAATACTCATGTCCTTGGTGTGTGAACATTTCAGTTTAATTAGTCTAGCCCCAAATGGTTTTATTCTCCTAGCATACTAAATATAAAGTCATGTGTTTAGAAATAATTATTTGGACCATTGTTTTCACAGCTTTTTAAAAAGGAAACAGAGTTTGGGAAAATACAATTTCTCAAAAATAAATAGTCCAAACCTTTTTGCAATCTGTGTCCCCCTTGTAAATAGCACAGCCATTTGCCTTTATCTCCTCCAGTGTACAAGAAAACACTCTTTAGTCACCAGATGACTTTATTTGTTAGCAGCCGATGTGATGCTGGAAATTATTTTGTAAAGAACACTCTGAGGTGGAAGGTGTTTGGCTTTGTTCCTCTTGGTTTATGGTTTCACTGGGTAATATTGTTTAAAAAGAGAGACAAGAAAAAAAAAACAAAGCAAAGCAAAACAAAAAAAAACTCCCTGGGACTGAAATACTTTGTATGTGTTGTTATTTGCAGTGCATGCCAAGACATTCATGGGCACCAGAGCCAACCTGGCGAGCTAATTAAATAAATAAATGTATATGTTTAAAACAGCCTTATAAGGAGCATTGGAAATCTGCAAGATGAGCGAATATCTTATAACTTCTTCCGCAGGTGCGAGGATAGCTACAAGCCATGGACTTTCTGTCCTGCTTCTTGTTTGTGGCTTTGTGAAGGGTGCTTTGCTTTAATCTAAAAGTGCTGACTTTTTCCAATATCACTTTCTCTTCTTAAAGCAAAGAGCAAATCGCCTGTAAAATCCACGGAGCGGACAGCAAAGTTGACCCTAACCTCCAACCACCACTCTGCACCCAATGTACTCTAAATCTCTACACAAGGAGCACCTTCTTCAGGAAGTACAAACAAAATTACTAAATAAATAAAATAAAATAAAATAAATATTATAAAAAAGAAGAGGATACCACATGTTTTCTTGATATATCTTATTTTCTTTGGCGTATCACTGATATTTTATTTCAAGAGAACTGGTGTGATGTAATCAAACGTTTTGTAACAGCAAGACCTAGTTTCCTTTTCTTTCGGAAAGGAGAAGCCTCATCCTTGACTTCTCAGGGGTTGGCCTGCAAGTCCTCAGTATTACAGAATTAACCATGGATGACATTTGGTTTCCTACACTGAAAGAACCGTTCCAGCCTGGAAGCAAAAAGAGGCCAAATAATGAAACAAACCACAGTGATTTAACATAAATAAAATACACACAAAGTTTATCAAAAGCCTTTTTTTTCTTTTTTTCTTTTTTTTTTGCATGAGGAATAGGGAGGAGAAAATATATTCTACAAAGCAGCTCAGCAGACTGGGGGATGTTGTTACCGAAAAGCATACGAGGATATTTTTCTTTTGAGTTTTTTTTTTTTCTTTTTGCTTTTTAATATATTCTTTTTTCCCTGTGAGGTTTTTTCCTGTCTTTCTGTTTGTTTCTTGTTCAATGGTGGCAAGTACCAACTTAGGCCAACCCCTGATGACTGTGTGGAGGTTTATATATATACATCTCTTTTTTTGTGTGTGCGTTCTATATTTCAGTGTGTTTTCTCTAATTTTGCAACTCCTGTATATGCAAAACTAACTTAAATTCTGTAAATTGCTTACAGTCTGTGTGATATAACTTCAGAGTAGACATACTTTGGTCCTCATGCAAGCAGTTTTTAATATTATCTATATGTCGTGCCACCAAGAAACATCTTTATTTCCTTTTTTGACAAAACATCACTTTTTAGTTTGTAATTCAGTAATGTGTGGATTTTGTAATGCATATCTTCACTTTGACTGGTTTGACCCCCTTCAGCCCTCTGTTTACTCTGTAAATGCACATTAAAATTTGTTATGGTCTCTAGACAATGAATTATTTTAGTTTGTATGTTGTGTTGGAGTTCAGATGCTGAAAGCTCTTTGAACTTGTGATGTTTATAGAAGATGAAGTGATTCAATCACCAGAGACTGTAAAATGATGGTTTGCAGTCAAATGCTGCTCGCAAAGGAAGGCTAGAAACAGAAAACAAATAAACCAGAACATGTCTTTAAGGATGTTCTTTTGGTAAAGAGTTTTAGGAAAGTAAATTTATTACACTGATAAAATATATTTGCATCACAGCTCCTTCTACATGGCCAAAGAAGTGTCTTTCTTTGCTTTTTATGGAAGTGGATTGTCATTACTCATTGATATTCTTAATTAAAATACTTTTTGTCTGTGAACTGAATGTGAGAATTTTGCTGTTGAATGATGTAATACGCATTACATGAATTACATTCATTAATGCAGGAAGGAAAAATTGCTACCATTTCCAGCTGCAATCAGGAAGGTTTTTTTTCTTTTCCCGTCTTTCCACTGATGCCGAAAAATTCACACCCTTTCATTTATCAGCACAGACAATCACATACACCACATGCTTATTATGATCTATTTATAGCAGCATTAAGTAGCTGCAATGTGGTCAGCTGTGTGATTTCTCCTCACTTTGTAAGTACTGCAGAAGAAGTTTAAAAAGTATGTTTAATATCTCACCAGTCTTTGGTCTACAGGCCTAACTTTTTATTTCAAAATGCTCTTAAGTCTGATGTCTTCCCCCATTACTTTCAAAGGATAAAGAACAAAAAAAGGCATAGAATCAACGTTTTGTAAACCCAGTGCTTCGGAAGAGGATAACATATTTGTGGAGATCTAATTTCCCATACATTCTGTGGGTTATGCTTGACTGGAAATAGTCAGTCTTTCTTTGGTTTTAGAAAAGTCTTAGCAGGAATAAAGAGAGTAGAAGTTTGGTGTTACACAAACAAATCAGGAGTAACCATCAGGAGAAAAAGGTCAAAATTTCTTTTATTTCAACATAAAATTTATGATCCACTTGGAATGTTGTATATTGAGAAAGTTTTTCTCCACAGTTATAACAGTTTATCAGCCTACAGTCAAAGAAATTAAAAACTGTCCCCATTAAAATGTTCTGAATCAAACCAAATATTGTGGATCAGAGAGGACACAAAGAGGAAAAAAAAGAGTCAAAGGTCAGAGCTCTTTTGAAGTCTCACTTTCTGAACACACCTGTCAAACCAAACTTTGAGAGCTCTGGAGAAAAATCTACATTTTCCCTGTGAAATTGATATCTATGACTAGACGATGTGAGAATCTCCCGCCTGGAGCTTGGAAACTTCAGTTTCCATTGGTCTTAACTGGAACCAAATGCTTAATGTCACATGTGTTTCATTTGTTTACTGTATCCATATATCTTGTATGGTTATTCCCTGTATGCACAGTCATAGAGACAACCCATCATGACATATGGCATTTGACAGAGCAGTTAAGACTCACATTGCTAAAGTTGTTACTATGTTAAATTGCTGTTGTGTTTTGCTTTATGCTGTTAGCTGCTTGGATATAAATCACCATGTACTAGGAATTCAGATTAAAGAATGAGCTGAATTTAAAACCAGAATTCTAGGCCACTTGGATTAGTGTCATGCAAGCCAGAAGATATTAGAATATTTTGATCTGCTATTGTTCAAATGTGTCAGCAAAAAAAAAGGACAAAAGAAATCTGTAGGACATTTGAAAAGCCTTTAAATTTTCCATGAGAGGCTAAGGGGACACAGCAATTGTCCTCCTTCCCCTCTCAGGACAACACACCGAAATTCTTCAGAGGAGGCTAATCCAGCCCTTCTGGTTGCAGATCTAGAGCACAGCTTTAGTTTCTGCCAATCTGTGTGGATGAAGCAGCAACATCTCCTAACAGGGGCAAGTATTGCATTTCTAAATTCTATACTGTGTCTTAACAGCTGTTCTTCAAATTGAGAATCTGCTTGGAGATCCTAGAATTTCTCAAAATGGAAGTCAAGATACAGTAGCCCCCCTTTTCTCTAAGCATTTTTTTATGAATAGTGTTTGGCATAGGATTGGAACTACTACCATTTTCTGCCCTGTGCAGTTCTAGTTTGGATTTAACACAGATTTTTAAAAGTGGCTTAATTAATTCCTGAAAAGCTCCCTATTGAGTTGGGTATCTAGAAGAGCAGTTTGCATCTAGCAGTGGTAACATCTCTCAACTCAATGTCCTTAACCATTTTTGTAACAAGAGTCCAGTTTTGAGGTGGTCTTTTACATGACTCATGCTTCTCAATTTGTATCCCCAAAGCCTCATTGCATATGTGACTTTCTTCAGATCATTCCAATAGGTTTTGCTTTTAATAGAAGAATAAGCATGGGTGAGTATGAAACCCTTTTGTATTTCAAGGTATATGCCAACTACACTCACACACTTTGAGATCTCATGTGTCATCAGGCTAAAAGAAACATGTTCTAACCCCATGAGATGTCAATGACAGCCTTTGTATTACATGGAAAAAAGATCCTTGACATTTTGGTACTACTATCAGGGATTAGTACTGCAACAGAACCTATCTCAAAAATTCTTCTTTTCAATGGGTTACCAATATTCTTTTAAGCTCTGGAACTTCATGCATAGAAGTTGCTGTATAATATGTTTGAACTTCTCTTTCTTAATTGTATTTGGTAGACTTTGCATAGGAACTTGTGGAGCATGAGAAGGGCTCAGACCATGGATTTAAAAAAGCTTGGCAGACTAATTTAAGATTGACAGTTCCTCAGAGCTCCTATTAAGAAAGGTACTAGAAAATTTGAATGGTAAACACTGACGTAATTATCAGACGTAATTGTTATTTAGTTTTCATTCTCAATATTGAATATTTATATTGCAGCACTACCTGAAGGCAAAGATCAGAAGTAGGTATAACTGTGAGACACCATGGCAAAAGCAATAGGATTGTTTGGAAGTTCATACTTTTTCATGTAATTCAGTGCTACTATGATTCAAGATCAGAACATACCCTAGAACTATTTTTTTTTTTTTCACATACATTCTTTAAAGTACTTTTGCTTGGTTGAAATAAAATGAGGAAGCAGTGACCAGTGCAAAAATCTGAATGCTTACCAAATATTTTTCAGTGTTAAACATTTAACTTCTAGTGATCTTTAATTTCTAATGATCTTAACTTCTAATGATCACAAGTGATGTCATCATTGAAGTCATCATTAAAAGAAAAAAAAAACCAAAAAACCAAAAACCTCCCCCCAAAAAAACCAAAATGGCACTGCAGTCAATCTTCATTTCCTTCCTTAAAAAAAAAAAAAAAAAAATTCAAACCTTTGTCATTTGCAGGGTATGGGAACATTTGTTCATGATATTACTATTGGTAAATGTCAAATGTTGTTTATAGAGTTAAAAGCATTAGGAACCAAGAATGGGATCATCATACTTTACAATATAAATTTTTAAAGGTTAATCTTCCATGATTAGCTCAACTAAACAATGATAAGCACACAGTAAATTGATTAATGCAACTCACCATAAATGCCTTCAGTCTTTTGTTCTGGGCTTCCTAAATATTGATTTATTTGATTTCACAGTCATAAAGTTTGCACATACATTAACATAGTTGAAAGATTATACATAGTTTTTTCTAGAGCTATTCATCCAAACAATACAAGAAGAAAGATAAATTTGTCTGTAACAATGAATTACAATCAATTGGTGGAGATACTTGCAAAGAAACCAAAGTGTGCTTTCTTGAGAGTCAAATTTAATTGCAATCTTATTTAATTGCTCCTTTTTGTGCTGTTCTTTTTTTGCCAACATTTCAATCTAAAACAATACTGTATACCTTATTCCTCCTTACAAACTGAGGGGATAAAATAATGTCACCTTTGTTATGAAAAATCTCGGGGGAAAAAAACCAATCTTTTCATTTAACAGCAATCTAAACTCACTCTTTACAGTGTCCTACCACCCCAAAATATTTTGAGATTATATATATACATCTATATATGTAAAATTTGATTTCCAACTCTATCACATTTATGGTAGAGATGGCCTTCAGATGGGAACAAATTAATTTTTCAATTATTGAAATGCTCCTTTACATTGATATTGCAGCACAGAAAGAGGTCTTATGTGTATATGAGACTATTTACTGAGTGACAGCTCATAAGGAAGCCAAAATGTACATAATAGACTATTAATTCCTTTCTTGTTTTTATATGCCATGAACTTGAAAAACAAGAGAGAAGATTGCATCTGCCAAATAGCTGCTTAAATTAAACCATTTCATTTAAATCTTTGAAGAAGCAAATTCCTTATTAAAATGACTTGTATAACTATAACCTTTTAAATTATATGGGGTTTAGATTTTTAAGAAAAGTTATATATATATAATATATAATATCCTTATATATAAAATTGAGAAAGAAGGGAATAATAGCTTCTTTTGGTACTTCTGATAGAATCTGATAGAAGATTATATTCACTGCTGCTGATTGTCTCCAATACCAAATGATTTAAAAGATCCTTTAAATCACTGACAACCATACTTTAAAAAAAAATAGGTTTCAATCATCTGATCATCTACAATACACTTTATTTTTTGGATGTTAACCAGCACTGGTTCAGGTTTTCAAAACGTTGTTTTTTCCTCATAATAGAAAAGAAGGAATCCACACTTTATTAAAAATAAATGTCAACATGTTTACTAAACCACCTTAGTGTCTTTTTCTTTGGTGATTTGGGCACAAGATATATTATTTTTGTTCATATATTTAATCTGCTCAGTGGGGCTAAGCACTGAAAAAAAGACAGGGGAAAGTGGTTCCTAGTTGTTCCATCTACTAATTGAAATCCTGTGTAAGAGAGAAAAAAGAGATGTAACTCTTTCTGTTTCCCTACAACAGCCAACAACGAAGAACCTTCACAGGGACTAACAAAACAAATCACTGCTATAAAAAGTGACAGTCATAGTTCTACTTAGCAACAAGGTGAAACACAATGAAATTGAATGCAATTTCTTTAGCAAAATACAAAACTATTACTCTCCCCACAGATATGAAAGGTCTTGCAATTAGGACCTTGAACAGGGAAAGGTTTTGTCCACCTTTTGTGACTGCACAATACTAACCCCAAAAAGAGTCGGCTGTCTCCCTTTTACCATCTCTGTCCTACATATGATTATTAATCATGAGGGCACTCAGGAGATGAATATATATTACAGAACAATAATTTTCTATACTTATACCTTTTTTTTTTCTGTGTTTAACAGAAAAATATTTTTATATCACTTAGTTAACTTTATTTTAAAAAGTAAGGCAATGTTTACATAATTCATAAGTATTGTAGATAGTTTGTTGGGGCTTTATTTCTAAATAGTTCTCAGCATTCAAGATAACAGAACAGGCTTAAAAAGTCTCCCAGTAGTGTACTAAAGCTTTTTATGTATCAGAACTACTTGCACTAATGGAAAAAAAAAAAAAAAAAGAAACCCAAAAAACCAAAAATCAAATCCCTCCTCATCTGGAGTTCCTTCTAGGCAGGAATGAAAATGCTGAAGAAAGGAAGTGACCAGAAGAAAGCTCTTGGAGTGATTCCAGTGATAGTGATCTGAACTTTAACCTTTCCAGTATAGCTCCTGTATGTAGCAAGGGAGTAAATTTTGAAAGAACTTATGATGTACGTGCAGCAGCAGAAATAATGAATGCAATAGTGCTGTAATTCCTGTGCAAACCGCAGCACCTACTGAGTTTACATGAGCACTGAGCACAATGGGCAGAATATCTGGCATTGTCTGGACTCTAAAAACATTAATGCCTGGAGCTGCTAGATATAGGCTGCTCCCACCTCTGGACAGGATTTGTATAACTAGAAAAGTTGTTTCCTTTCTAAAGCTCCACACCCATAGGACAAATAAAATATAGAATATTCAAAAATATCAAATACTGAACAAAATTCCTCAGGAGTCTCCCTTACTTTCTGTGTTTGTGATTGACACTGCTAATATAGAAGTCCAACAAAACTGCTCTCCTCAACAATAACCTCCACAGATGGACTTGGAGAACACTATTTGACCTGAAGCTTACATCCCGACTTTATTTCTTTCAATTTTGTAAGGTATGTCAACATTGAAATAGAATATAAGCAAATAGAAAGAAGCCAAATGACACATTGTGCCAAAATCCTCGGTCAAAAAATATTAAATATGAATTAACCAGTATATCTAATATTAAACCAAACTCTCTTATTAGACACTCCAAAGAGTTACTGATTTATACTCAGTAAATTTAAGGAGAAATCTGGGAATTATGCTCCATTATGCATTTTGTTTCAAAAAATGGCAAGTTGGAGCTGTTTGCAAAATTAAATGCTATTTAGTGTGGTTATCTATAAAGGTAAACAATATAGGTATTTAAGCCATTTGTCATGAAAATGGACACAGAACACACAGAATTATAGAGACAGACCTGCTAATGGTTACACAGTTCCTTTTCTCAGCAGATGGATGAAGCAGATGGAAGACCTGTGTTTTCTTCACACTTTTCCTACTGATCAGTAGTTGTCAGCAATAATGTCAATTCTGTTCTGGAAATATATATATAGTGATTTTTTTCCTTATTAGCCACAATTTTTTTT
>VZRO01003192.1:231001-263761 GCA_013397915.1 Daphoenositta chrysoptera | reverse complement strand
TTTTTTTTTTTCATCAGACTAGGCTTTTGGTAGTCCTTGGAAATATGTAACACAGAAAAACACCATGGCAGTTGTATGCAAGTATGTGGGCCTTCAAGTAAATTCACTGGACAAATACAATCAGGTTTTCCTTAGGAAAAGACATAATATTATACTGTAAGATAAGCTTCTTATAAACAAGTCATATTTGAGACACTGTACAGAAAGATTTGCCATCACATATGCCAAAATGGAGGATCTACTTGAAACATTCCTGTTGTGAAATTCTAAAATACCTTTTGGTCCTCATTTTCTTGTGGATTGCTCTATTTGTAGTCCGTATTCTGTTTCAACAATTTAAGATATTAAGCTGTACAACATTGGTGAAGTGGATGAGAAGCACTTGTACAATCTGTTTCACCAGGTCATTTTTGAAGGCTCTGACTTCCTAGCTGTAAGATGGTAACAAATAAGTGGAGAGGCAGAAATGTTTTAAAACTATCTCAGCTATCTCTAGCTCTCCAAAGCAAAAAAAAAAATGCAACTCAGCCATTGGAGGGGATTTCAAAGGAACACCATTTAGGAAGCTGACACAAGATCTGCTAATGAACCAGCATACAAAGTTCCTAACACTGGAATAATTTGTTTCTGTAGTAACTGTAGATATTCCAGAGAAAGACGAATGTGCTCAATGTGTCAGAATCAATGAACACACCTTTGTAGTGGTTAATGGGTAAACAAGCAGAAAATATATTATGACATACAATGAAACAAGCTACATAATAAACTCTGAAAGTAATAAAATGACATGACATATGTTTGTGTTGTGTGCTGCTGAAGAAAACTACCTGCAGGTTTAGACTCATTATTCCTGACAACACTGATACCGGAATGTGGCAGTGAGATAAAGCTCTAACTCAAAATGAAGCTGTGAAGGCTGAAATCACTGTATCCCAAGAACTATATGGGTACTAAAGATAAATAGTAAAATTCTAAGTGAAACTGGACACTTAATAATAAAACCTACAGATCCAGTAGAAGAGTTTTTTAAAAGGCTTGTGTGGTTGTGTAGCAAGCAGGGCTGGGGAACTGTTCATCCCCCTGTCCTTGGCACTGGTGAGGTCGCGCCTCAAATCTGTGTTCAGTTTTGGGCTCCTCAGTACAAGAAATACATTGAGGTGCTGGAACATGTCCAGGGAAGGGCAACCAACCTGGTGAAGGGTCTGGAGCACGAGTCTGATGAGGAGCAGCTGAAGGAGTTGGGGTTGTTTAGCCTGGAGAAAAGGAGGCTTAAGGAGGACCTGATTGCTCTCTACAAGTACCTGAAAGGAGGCTGCAGGTGGGGGTCAGTCTCTTCTACCAAGTAAGAAGCAACAAGATGAGAGGAGATTACCTCAGTTTGTGCTGGAGGAGGTTTAACTTGGATATTAAGAAAAATCATCTCACCAAAAGGGTTGTCAGACACTAGAACAGGCTGCAGAGAGAAGTGGTTGAGTCACCTTCCCTAGAGGTATTCAAAAGACATTTAGATTTGTCATTTAGGGATATGATTTAGTAATGGATTTGACTTGTTATGTTAATGATTGGACTCGATGATCTCAAAGGTCATTTCCAAACTAAATTATTCTATGATTCTGTGAATATAAATCTTCATGTTTGAAAACTAAAGATAAAAAACACCTACTGCTGGTGAGGAATAAAATAACCCTTAGACATACAATTCCATGTGCAAATTATTCCAGGAGAATAGTTCTGCTTATCTTTGAGAAACATACAGATATGGTTACCACTGAACACTAGATACTGAATAAGGTGGACCCCCTTACATTTTGGAAAAATTGACAGTGCAGAGATTTCAGAGCTTTTTCTGACTAGGAACACAGAAAGGACCACGACAATTGCTAAGAGTGTGATGCTGTACTATGCCTTTTTAAACTTCCCTTCCAACAAGGTTTTGTTTCAAAATTTTCAATTTTATTAAATTATAGTTCCTATTTCCTTTTGAATAGAACTGTGAAAAGCAATATGTTTTCTCACAGCCTTCTCTGTAGAAGTTTTTAAGCTTCAAAAGGAAGACTTTGGTGGTTTATGATCAATTTACTGCCAGCAATTCTTAGTGGGAAGAAAGGTAGATGTGGTAGTTACTTCAGTATATCACAAGAGCATTAGCACTAGCACTTTAAGGCAGAGTAACTGAAACTTTTATTTTAGAATTCATAGGATGTTGTAATGAAGTTGATTGACAATATTATTTTGCTCTGGTTGGAAGTACAAGCAGATAATTGTCACATGCCAAGAAAAACTGTCAACTTAGCCTAAGATATTGGGCCATTCTGCTGACTACATAGAACCCTATGCAGGAGAAACATACCTTGAATTGATTTTTAAACTGATTCCTACCCTCATTAAACAGCACATATTTTAGGAGAAATAACCAGTCTAGCCTTAATCCTAATGCAGTTACAATAATCTTTCTACTGATTCACTTGATCAAGAGAGAATGGGACATGTATGAAAATGAAGGAGTGTAGAAAGTAATACATAAAAATTGAATACATGTAGATAGCCCTAAAACTCACCATCACTACTGGCTCATGCCTTTCTGGCAGGATATAGAATAGAAACATATTTTTGCCTTTGCCTCCCCTGCCCCCTTAATTTTCTGGTTTCTTCTCATGCATCTATTGTAAAGGAATGTATAAATATGATGTGCTCAATTATTAATCATGTATCATTCAAGCCTGGCAAGCAGCTTCAGAAATAAAAATGCAGAGAAGACTTAAAATTATATCCCACTTCAGGAGTTTTACCTAAAAATAGCTGGTTCCTGTATGAGCCACATCCTGTTGATTTTTATCGCAGAAGTACCAGGCTGGAATTCTAAGTATTCACATACTGTAAGATATATTTGCTTAAAAAAGAAAAAAATAAAAAATAAAGAAAGTTGAATAAGTCAAGCTAACTCAATTCAAACTCAGGTACTTTTCTCTGCTGCAGCAGTACACAGAACCTGTACCAGAACAGAGAAAAAAAGTGAAAAGTAAGGAGTGGCAGGAGGAAACCACTATGTACTGACTGTAACTCTCACATATACACACACACACATTCCCAACCTTGCATGGTGCATTGGCTTGCTGTAGGGATGGAGTGTAACCTGTGGCAATAACAAGAAGGAAAGAGGAATTTGGAGTGAAGTTGAGGATGGAAAAAAACGGGAGGAAAGGTGTTTTCTTTAAGTATGTAGATGTTTGGTTTATTGTCCTTTACATTCCAATACCCAAATAAGTAATCCCATATTTGTTTTCACTAACAATAAATTTATTCACCCCAAATAAAGTCTGTTTTGATGACAATTATAATTAATAAGTGATTTTCCTGACTCCATATTGATTCAAAATATTTCTCATTCCTTTTTTTTTATCTGTTTTTCCCCTGTCCTACTGAGAAGGGGAGTGAGAGAGTAGCTAAGTGTGAGATTGGCTACCAGCTGGGATCAAGCCATCATACCTTTCCTTTTTCTGGAAATGAAGAGTGAAAAAAGAAAAAAAAAAAAAATTACAGTCTTCTTATACATTCTTAGTTGCAGAATGCGTGAGATGATGTGTCTGATTTTTCTTTAATTTGAACAAATCCTTTCTGGTTGTTTCAAGGTTCTTGTGTGGATTGTTGGAACTCAGAGGCAAGTGACTCAAAGGCACGTTTGAGACACTTCATAAGCTATGTCTCCCTGCCTAGTTCATTCTAGGAAAATGTAGGCATTGTTTAAGCAGTCCAGGAATTTGCATTTGAATGCAGTCTCAGATTGAGCTGATTCTCATTCTGTCAGCAACAAAACAGGCAACCTCCTCCTTTGTCAATGTCACAGTTTTAGACCACTCAGCTCTAGACCACACGAAGAGAAGATGTCTCAGGTTCTGGGGTCTTGTTTCCTTATATTCAGTTACAACAACTTGGGGGGAAAAAAATAGTTCTCTTCATTCTGCTACAACATCTCTAATTTCTCGAGAGTTGCTGGTGTTAAAATACACAAGGTTAAATATCAGAAGGTGTATAATGAAGGTTGGTAACAAACTGGTCATCAGTGAAACTCAGACTTCATAAGGAACAATCACAGAAGCAAATTAACAATGTGTATCCAGATGTCCTTATCATGTACTTGCCATGGGTGACGACCTCAAACAAGTTATTTTTTTCCCTGATCGCTGCCTGCTGATGAACATGATGGTTCTTTTCAGCTTCCTTCTCTGTATTGCTCTCCTTCTGGGTGATTTGTTGCTGGATCCTCTGAATGCTTATTTATTCATGCTTTTATTTTTCATTGCAGTTCCTTATGTCTCTTGTAGGAAGGAAGAAAAGGAAAAGGGAAGAAGAAGATTTGATGTGTCTCTTGACTAGAAATATTTATCCCCAGATGGAAATGAGTAAGGTTCTTACTGGATAGCTGGGGTTAGAAGGCAGACAGTGCAGGCCAGAGAGAGAAATTAAGACTATTTTTCTTCACAACACTGTCTTTTAAAAATGAGAGAGTAGAAGTATCAAAGAAATCTCTCAAGGACTAAGATTTGGTGAGCAGGGAGCTCCAAAGCCAGATAGAGGCTGGAGCTTTTTATCAATGAGGGAAGCTTGTCGATTTGAAACAATCCCTTCATTAGAGTTCATGAGAAGAGGAAAGATATGGGAAAGAACAATGATGTTTCTAGTCTTTAAAATAGTAGTTACTAAACCCAAAAATATCACTAGTCAAGAAAGGGCATTCAGAAGAAACTGGAAACTGAATACATTTAGAATTAGGTCTTTAAACACAAATTCTCATGTCTTTGAATGATTACTTGTGGCACAGTTTTCCCTCAGCTAGCTAAGGGACTTCAGTAATGATAAGAGAAAATTTTTTAGCTTGTAGGAGGTTTTCCAGTGTCAAATTCTTCTCTTAGAATTTGTTCTAAAGTTGATTTTGTAGTGACAAATGTCAGACATTGTAAATTGCCTCCCATACTGCTACAAAATGAAGTTCAACTTTTTTTCAGAGTCATTCTGAGCAGTGATAATGATGGTCTTAAATAGCATAGGGGGAAATCACTAAAACAGCCTGAGACCAACAAGGGTGAAAATGTATGAAAAGAAGGAGTTGAGACTGTGTAAAACAACGGTAAAAAAAAATGACTGGTCTGCAGTAGAGGGACAAAATGCAGAAAATAAGGAAAATTCTGATAACAGCAACCCATTACAAATGGTTTAGAAGAGCAGGAATATGAAATACAAAATATTCCAGTTTTTCTGATGAGAAATTTTATTAGCTCAACAATAAACTGCTTCTGTACTTAACCCTGTTCTGTGGCACTGGTTAAACTATGTAACATCAAAGGAAAAGAGAGATAAAGAGAAAGCACTCTTCATCACTTGCTCAATTCTGCATGGTAAAGGAACAGAAATTATCATGTAAAACTCTACATACAAACAATAAAATCAACAGAAATATATTGATCTGGCTAAATCTCTATGAATATGTCTCATCTCTCTCCAATTATTCTATTTGGTGAGTGCTAAATTGGTAATCATACCATAAAATTAATTATATTTTAAGTTTTACCACACATTAGAAAACTTTAGCATTTTATATATATGCTTTTATTTCATTAGAAAATGTCTCTGTGATTTTTGTATACCTATGAAGTTACTTGTCACTTTTCCTTGTGGAAGAGAAAAAAATGAAAGGAGAAATGATAGAGGATAATTAAACTACAAGTGGCATAAAGAAAGATGGACAGGAATTGTTCACTTTCTTTTCCAGTGCAGAAAACAGGTGTCAAATTGACCCAGTAGGAACACATTTCAAGACAGACAAAAGTAGGTGCAAAAGACCTTGTAAAAACTAATGTGGATCCAAGAAGTTCATGTAAGTTGGTTGATTGGGAGACTAAAATGGTTTATGGAAGATAAATTCGTGGTGGGTTGCAAATTAATAGGACCACACAGACTCAGGAGATTTTCAATGTGAAAACAGTTGGAGCATGAAATTAGCATTACACAGAAGTGTCATTTTATACCCTTGTCCTGCTCTTCCTTTTCCAAGCCATTCACTTGTGGATGTTGAGGGATAGAGAACACAACCCGGCCTTTGGCCTGAGCTGCTACTGCTGTTAAAAGAGTATTGGTTCTATAACTGCTGCCACTCATTGATGTCTCCAAGTGAAACTGAAAATGTGTCTTCAAATTTATTTGACTCCATGAATGTAATATAGTCTAAAGAACTATCCATGAATTCTGGAAACCTTTTTAATAACCTGCAAGCTTTACTTCTATTCCTACTGATTTCTTAAGGGATATTTATTTATTTATCACATGTGTGTATTATCCACAACCTCTATTGTGACCATATTTCCTCCCCGTTTCTTCTGACAAAGTTTGCCACTTCTGTTATTCCTACCACTCTCAGTTTCTAAGAGTTTCTGATCTATATCCATTGTGTTTTACAACTGAGCTGAAAAAACACTCTGCTCTTCTTTTTTTTCTTCTTCCCATAAACTGAGAATTGGCAGAGAATTTTCCAGTCAGGTATCAGCTTTCATTTGTGAACAGTTTTTCTTGGATTCAAATTCTATTTTTAATCCTGTCCCCTGCATTATTTAGAATAAATTTTAGGTAGGTAACTGAGAGGAGAAACTTGTCAGTCTCTACAAAGACAGCACAAAGTAGAGAAATATTTTAAAGATTTGATGGCCCCTGAAAAATTCTGCAGGTAACATTTTAAAAATAAAGTTTTACCTCAATTTAAAAAGAAAAGTTTTATTTCCATAATCTTATCTCCCAACAGCAAGCAGTCTGCTGGATCTGGCTTGTTTAGAAGATATATCCTTGGTCAAGAATTAATCTCTTGCTGGATATACACATCAAGCTAGCTGTCTTGTTAGTTCTTTCTCTTACGCAGTCCTAATGTACTTTATAAACTATACATTGGAATCACTTTATCCTACACTGAATTTTATTCACATCTCAGCTGAAACATAACTGTCTCGAAGCATTCTGCAATACCTTTACAGCAGTTTAAAACAGAAGAGATCAACACATTAAGGTGAAAATGCAAGGATAAGCTTTCAAATATACACAAAATAAGTAGCTAAAATAGTATATTGTTCAGTATAATATCTTTATACTTAAGGAGAGCACTAAGGAAAAAATATTAATCTATAATAGGCAAAAGTCTTCATTTTATTCGACATTTTACTTTTATCACTTAACATTTAGTAAACAGGTCCTTTTTTAAGAGCAAGGATTTACCAGTCATTTATAAGATATCATACTTATTTCTTTCTTCCAAGTTAGAGAATTATTATGGCATTAAGATACTGCCTTATGGTAACTCTGAAAATACTTACTCATTCTGGTAACATTGCTACAGCCCCCGTTCCAAAACAAACACAGCTTTCAACATTAAGCATTGTGGTGGCAGGCAAGACTTGTTTCCATCAGTGTCTCCTGAATTCTAAGATTAGAATAAGTGGATATTTCTTTAATATTAAATTATTAAATAACCTATAGCCTCGCTTTATACAGTCCTGTATAAAACTACTTCCTCTTCACCATCCAACTGTATATATTATGGAAACTCAGGGTTGCCTTCCTTGCTTACTTCTAAATGTTGAGGAATCCAAAGCAGTTGTAATACCAGCAAAATTTTAATAAAAATCAGTTAAGTTCACCACATGGAAAAACAGCTATAACAATTTTCTCTTCCATCTTAAAAAACAGACAAGCTTTTACATAAAATAAACCTAAAACACCAGAGTATTTAATAAAATTCTTTAGTATTTCAGACTAAGAGAAAAAAAACCAAAAACCCCCTTACTTCAAAAACCGTCATCCAGAAACACTACAATCAACACAATTTATTCCTGCTTTCTAATTTGTGCAATATTATGGCTCAATAGCATGTATCCATTGACTGCCCTAAATGTATCTCTTCTTACTGTATCTATCCACATATACAGCAAGACTAGAATGAAATGTTCAATGAAAAGAGTGTGCACTATGTGGTGAAGGCTTCTCTAAGTAATTATTTACCAGCATAACTTGGATAGCTCAAAGCCCATTTTCCACTGTGTACTCTTTGTTTATCACTGATTTACTGTATGTGACCAGAGAGTCTCTTTCATTAGAGGCTTTAAGAATCGGATTAGACAAAGAGTTATCAGAAAATTTGTTGTACAATTTGTCCTGAATGGGAACAGCAAGATAAATTTGGTGGCTCTCAAGGTCCCTTCATCATACCTGCTAGGCTTTTACAAAATTTAACAACAAACTCAAAAGTGAGAGAAGACTGACATTTTTGAGCATGAAAAAATGTCTTGTCATACCAATGATAGCTTTTTCAATAAGTTCCAAACCATATAGGATTATGTAACACAACATTGATAATTCCAATCCATATTTTACAGTCTCTATTATTTTTTATCTTAAGAGCATAAGTTGACAAAAATATGATTATGATAGATATTGCAAATACATTTTATGGTGTATTTGGACACACACTTACATTAAAAGTATCAGACAGCAATGTGTAATCTAAGTTCTCAAATATGTTTTGAACACTATGTTTATAGCCCGGAGAGCTACTCAATGATTTGTAAAAGGGCAGACATCTGGATCATTATAGTATCTGTATGAACAAAAAATAGAGTTGATTTCACAGCCATTTTTGACCTCTCCAAATAATTTCAATCTGACTATGCAAAAACTCTTCCCCAAGCAGACAACAGCATTGTACCCATGTCAATTATTGTAGGCAGTCAATGTATGGCTGCTGAATAAGTGATTCAGTTTTTACAGAATTGGTATTTAGATCTGGCATCTGTTTTTCTTGGCTTCTTTCTCTACTGATTCTGCCAGCTTCTTATTCTGAGTGCCTTGCTTTCTCTTACATACATAGACATTTTTCCATTGCCTCTTAAATTTCTTCAGCGAGCAACAACTTGACCTGTCTTCTTTTCTGTGATCCTGTTTTGTTCAGACACAGTCTGCAATGCATTCTATAATCCTATCAAGAATATTTCAACCTTTAGCACATTGTTTGATTTTGGTTCCCCTCTCCATTGCTCCATACACAAAGGACTGTGAGACAAGATGAAGAAAGATCTGAATCCACCATAAAGGGTAGAATACTTGAAGTAACAATAGGAATTTTTCCTCCCAAGAACATATTCCTTAAACATATCAGAAAAAAAAAGTACTAGGACACTACAAAAGACATTCAAAACTGAAGTTTCAAAACTAAAAAAGGCTGCAGAGGCATCAAAAAACTTGCTGATAACAGATTTCTAACAGCATTTTCACATCCAATTAATCACTTACTTCTCTTTAACTGAGAAGTAGTAAAGGCCATTTCATCTCTGCGTATCCTGAGAACGTTAACAGCTATCAAACTTAGATCCACAGCTGCCTAAACATTTACAGGCAATATGAAATCTAGCCATGGTACAGAACAATATGAGGCAAAGCAGTGTATACTGTAATAGAGGGTAATATTATATTACATAGTGTGCATATGGTATAAGGTAACTCAGTAGAGTGTAATACTGCTTAAGAGTGCCCAGGATCCTTTGTTAACCCACCCATATTCAAGCACGGTAGTTTAAAATGCAAACCAGATGGTAGTGGTCAAGGGCAGGACTAAAAGGACAAAAGGCAGGACTAAAAATCCCTCAGCTATCACCCTGAAGGGCATTTGTAATGTTAATCCAGAAATCTAATTAGACCAAAAAAAATCCCACTCTAAACACCAGTGAAGGTCACTAAATTGAATAGATTCCAGCTACCATGTGGAACAACACAAATCATATGGGGCTGTATTCACTGCTCACTTCAGCATTACCAAGCAAAATATTTGCATGTAATGTAAACAGAAAGAGAAAATTAAGTCATTGGAAATGGAAAACAGAAGAACGATTAGTAATGATGGCCAATATGACCAACATTTCCTACACAGATGTACATGCAGGTGGCTCACAGACATGAGTGGATGAGCTCAGAACATGTTTTTGGGAGGGGTTTCGAAGATGGTTGAAAGCCTGCTTTCTGTGATAACGAGAAGATGGAACAGAATTTCTAGAGGCAACTGTTTTGCAAGGATCTTGTGTAAAATTTATTCCAATGCTATGGATCTCTTGCTATCACTACTGGTGGCAACAAAAAGGCACTTGAGGAAAACAGAATCTTAAAATAGTAAGGGAGGTGTTTCTAAAGAAATATTTTATTACTACTTATTTGGCATTGCTTCAAGAAAGGTCACAAAGCTCTTGAAAATATGCTTAAGTTTCTGTGAACCTTTCAATAATGCCAGGGCAAAAATTAAAGGAAACTTTGACCTTTCTGATTCTTACAGAGACTTCAGAAAATTACCTCGTTTCAGTGTATGCTTACCTCCTGGACTTTTATTTAAAAAAACAAAAAAAAAACAAAAAAAACCCCAAAAAAACAACAGCCAACAAACTCATAATCACCACAGGTGTATAGAGTATATTTCCTTGTCTTCCCTCTAGTATTGATGAAGTTCCACCTAATCAGTCACTTACCCATCAGTCACTTTCAAAAGTCCCTTCCAATTTATGGCATATTATTGAATCCTGAAATACAAGGGCCTGTTGAGCCAACTGCAATTTCTTCTACTGGGCTGCTCAATTAAACACCACTGCTTTTCCATATGCAAATAAAAGTATTACTTTTTTTCATTCTTTCTAATTTTGTGGAGTTTTTTTCTCATATTTAGAAAAGTTGATCTTCATTAGCTTCAAAACTTGATGACATTTGAAGTGCCACACCATTCACTTTAAGATCTGAAAGTAAAGTAGCAAGGCTGACTTTGGGAATTCTATCCAAATCCAACAACTGAACTGTTAAGTATGTGTGAGCTTTTCCACTTGACACACAAATGAAGAGAGCCTCTGCAGATGCCTGCTTCACACAACCACGCTTAGTAAAGGTGTGGTTTTCCCCTCCTCCCCTCCTTCCCCAGGCAACATGAACTTGTGTTTTTTGCCCAGGAATATTTCTCTGTGTGTGACTGGTACCCCTTGCTCCTGACCCCTGGCTAACATCCTGCCAAGGATCCCCAGAAAAACATGTCTGTCCACAAGTATGTATCTGTCTGCTGCACCTCATCTTTGAATACTATTGGCCATAAATTCCAACATTTAATAGAACAATTTCTAATAATTAGCACATGCTTTTAGAGAAAAGTGGAACAACTTTGGAGAGGTTGGTAAGAGAGGAGTATCAAGTAGACACAGAGGTCATTTGGCTCGACAGACTTAAGAATTTTCTTCCATCTGCCAAGATAGCAGTTAAATAAAATAAAGTTAATTCCTGACAGCATATATCAGCAAAATTTTCCAGGCCTTCTACATTACCTTTAATAAAAACATTTTTAAGAGGTATGCCATTATTTCTTACCCTCTAAATGAGTTATTTACTGACTTTTACCGACTATGAGCAGTCCCAGTAACATTTCAAATACTAGTAGAATATTTATTTTAGTAGCCAGCACTACCTTTTCCTATTTTTCTACTGGGTATCACCTTATAGGAAATGAAACAGGTAAAAACAATATGCAAAGAATTTTTTTTTGAGAAGCCAAATCACATTCAGATGACTGTGCTCAAGAGAAATAGCTTTGAATTTAGGAGAGAATTACTGTTCTCTTCAAATCTTGCTTTTCTGTCTTATGTATAATCCCAACACTCTTGTGATTCTGTTCTGATTAATACTGATACATTCTGTACTGAAATTATATTAGCCTTTCACAGGCAGTATACTGACAAGAAAGAGAGAAGGAGAGAAGGATCATCATTCACTTGCTGTTTCCATGTTATGATTTCTTTGGGATGAACTCTCTACCTCCACCACCAGTGCTATTCATTAAATAATAAGATTAATTAATGAGAAAACCAGTCTGTTTTACCTTGGCTAACATTCATAGACCAACATGGTTCTTTTGATGTTTATGAAAGTTTCATATTAAAAATGTAATTCCATCTAAAGAACTCAGACTTCCACAAATATGCAAAGTTCCCTCTGCCAAGTCTCCATTTGTAATTAAAGTGAGCTGAACAGTGCTCATTCAAAGGAAAGAGATTTTCTTATAACTGATTTGTAGCAATATGTGACAGCAATGAATGGAATTATTTTCACCTGTAAAAATATCCTACATCTTATTCTATAACATATTTGTAATATTTAGTGTCATTTTTTTCCTGTGGTTTACACAAAAACAGTTTGTCAATTTGATGTTATGGTCTGTGAGTCCTAAGCCTAGTTCTCAACTATAAGCAGGAGCAACTCTGAATCCATTTTCGCAATATCAAATTACAACCTTAGGTTCTCATTCTTTTTATCATTTAAAGTTTAGAGTGAGATTGTCTTCTGAAAGGTTCAGGTTGATTTTAAGCTCTGATTTGCTTCTATCATCTCTGTCTTTTTGTGGGCTTGCAAGATTACAACACCTAGATGCTCAGTTGACAACATCACTGTAAGCAAACCCTCTTCTAATTTGATTTTATAGTTTGGATTTTGCAGACACTCAAGATTTTGATATCACTGACTGCATATACTGGCATTAGCTGAACCAGTTTACGAGCCTTCCTATGACTGTACATTATAAAGCAATTACCATGGGTGAGTTCTGCTGAGTTGCAGGCATTTACAACCTTCCACATAACCCACCAGATCCTTTATTTTTAACAATGAAGTATATGTCTCTTCTGTCAGTGTACAAATACAGCTATTTGTTTTTTTTGTGTTACTGAAGTTATATTATTCATCTTAGGCTACACATCCCAACTCTTAGGACAGCCTATATCTTGCATATTCTGCCACCAGATCTGTAACATGTCTTCTCTAATCATTCCTTTCTACATCTGATATTCAGCTCTCATTTACATAATGCTCAAAGTTTTGTGGTTTTTTTTTACTCCATTGAATTTACATATTTTAACTTGATTAATTGAACTGGTATTTTGCTGCTAAATCTGACCAATTACAAGCGAGCACAGCAGGAACAACATTCTTTTTTTTCCCTGGTGTTCTTGAACTTCAGCAAGTCCTACTGCAACAATTACCTGGTATGCTTCTTTTGCTGCCTTTTAATAATGCGCTGGCATTCCAGGAGTTTTACTCAACAAACACTCTTAGGACAAAAAGCCCACTGTATTTTCACAAAAGCTTTCTGCCTTTCTTCTGAAACTGTGAAGAGCTCTTCTGTGCTGCTTTATGAAAAAGGAAGCACCATGAACCACAGGTAAAATAGAATAATTATTTATTTGAAGCAACTGCCTACAGATACTACAGTAGAATGATATCACCACTTCTTCTTCTTTTATTGCCTTCTAATTTCTAAGGAAATTGAATGCAATTGCGTTATAAAAGTGAGTGTGGTATCTCCTGAAGAGAAGCATAAATGAAAAAAGCAAGAGATGTGCTTAGCTGTTAGTTGAACTCTAAATTTATTATTTTAACTAGTAATAAGGAGTTGGGTTTCTATAGATACATTTAACTTAAAAGAGTTTGTGTTCTATTGCAACAGAAGAAGCAAAATATTAAACCATTTTTTATATTTTGATATGGCAATCACCCTCCACGGAAATTCTTAACTAGCTCATACGTCAAAAAAAAAAAAGGCACTTTCCACAAGCTATGGCACCTGCCAGTGTCATTTTGGAGGAGGACTTGGGAGAGACAACCAGGCTATTGGTTGAGGACCTACAACCACAGAAACCTGAAGAAAGACATAGCTAAAGAAATTCAATCTAGTTGCAAGGATTCACCATCTCACAAGTCTATGTGGGCGATTTTCACTTATGGATAGCGGATGGTGAAAAAATTATTAAATTTCTTGAAAGAGATAATTTGGTTATTTGATATTGGCATGGAACTTGCATATGAAATTATTCAAATTTGTAAATGGAAAAAGACATCATTTTGCACCCAATCTGTAAAAATTCAGAACAGTTTTATAATTTTAACATGTCTATTCTACTCATTCTAGCAGAACAATGAAAGACAGTATGAAAGAAAGAAAATGAAATTGAATTTTTCTTGGTCAACTGTTGTATGGTGAACTCTCTGTTGGCATCGCATGCAAATCCGTTGCAGTCACTTTTGAATAGTGGTTATGGGAACACAAGGCTGAGCAGACAATCTTTAAAAAAAAGAAAAAGAATACATGAAAGGATATAAAATAATTTATACTACTATTTGAGTAGTAGGCCAGTACCCAGTATGTCACACCAGGATCAGTCAGGAGTAGTGCTATGTCCAGTACAGTCACAGTGAATATCCAATGCATATCCGGCTTTATGCAAAGCAGAAGCTATACAACAATTCACTAGATTGCTTTTTCCCTTCCCCAAGTTCTTCATGATCTCAAGCATTTAAAAATATTTAAACACTTCAGACAAAGAAAAAGTTTAGACACAGAAGCACAAAGTGTTTTCATAACTTTTTTTCTAAAAGCTTTGCATGTAATTTATATATTTGCTTAAAACTGCTCTTCTGCTAATCAGTTGCATACACAGACAACATTTCCTCTTTCTTTGTTGCAAATGATTTGACTATGAATTACAGCTCTGACACATTCTATTCAATGTGACAACATTCTTAATTCTAGAGACAAGAAGCTCTGGCAGTCTTCTGATGATCTATTCATACGAGGTTCTTTTACATACTTTTACATTTTTACTGTGAAGAAAAATTAACTCTTTGAATTGAAGTATGAACTCTGAAAGAATCTCCCCTTTAAGAGTTAGGTTCCCCAAACTCTGAGTCTTCTTCTGGTAATTCTCTTCTTTTGGAAGAATTTCCAATATTTTATAGAAGACACCCCAGTCTGGATGGATATACTGGTATGCAGGAACCACCATTGTACCCAGAGTCTGCTAAATGCGTTCATGGTCATCGCCAGCATTCTGTTATGGGTAAGTATCTAAATGAGTATCCACTTCTTAGATCCCGTGCTTCCCTTGTGATCATCAATATATTCCACTAGTCCACTTAATTCCATAGAACAGAAGGAAAAAATTATTTTGTGGTTTACAATTTTGGCTGTTTTTCTAGATAGAAAACTCCATGTTGATGTTCCATTAACAACTGCAATATGAGATGGAAATTTTTACTAAAAAAATATGATTTTTTTTTCAGGTTTTTATTGCTGCTCTTATGGCTTCGCTTTTAGAAAAACAGCACAATTTGCTGGTAACAGCTGCCTGACTATGAACGACAAACACTAACCAAATGAAAAAGGCTGTGTAACATTTAGCAGAACCAGCTTTTAGGTGATTAGTGAACTGTTTCTGCACAGATATCGGATAAACCACAGTGCAACTGCAATGTCTCAAGACCCCTCAGGATGGTGTGTTTTCCCATCCAGAAATTTGGTAAAAACCAATAGTTATTGCATATATGCAAGGTGGAAAGAGCCCTCAAATTTATGATAGTGCTGCAATTCCAGAAGCTGATGTTCAAATTGGAAAAAGTAATAACTTCTTCACATATTATGTCAACCCAAATTTTAATTAATATACTGCATTTTTCTTGAAAGTTCAACATACTTACACAAGGTAGATATATATAAAATGTTCTCTAAACCTTCTCTGACTATTGTTGCACAACTATCTAATGGTTCCACGGTTTAATTAACATATATGATCTAGCAGTAAAAGCTAGTTTTCAGGTTTTCAAGATGACTGTGCTTATAAGGTAAAATGCTTATATAAGGCAAAATCTCTTCAGCTTTAAGGGTTGTGAAGAGAAGATGTGATGTCTTGCATTTCACCCACAAAAAAAATCAGCTTCATATACTGCACAGCACAGAAAAAGCCTGTGTTATTCCTCTGTAGTTGGCAGATCTTCAGCATGTCAATTAGCATAGGAGGGATGTGCAGATGACAGCACCTATCTCTGAATGTATATGAACAAAGCAACACAGATGAGTCCCCATGTAAATCATGAAAGTTAACTCACAGCCATCAGTCAATAAGCAAGAATAGCCTGTAGTGCCAATATACTCTTAGTGATACTGAGAAGAAGCACAACTCTCACAACAGTTTCTTCAAAGTCAACAGAACAAGTTGTGGATCAAAACAAAATACAACACAAACGTGGGGAGTTAATAAGTTATTAAAAAAAAAAAAAAAAGGGTTTTTGGCTCAGAAATGAAGGTTTTAGAGTATTATGCAATTTTTATTGAAATGCGTCATCACATCCAAGCAAGTATGCTGAAAAAATAATTTTAAAAGTTCTTTCACATGTGTTTTCAGTGTCATGATTCAAATCTTCACTTAAAATAATTCAGAAGATAAGCAGGATACTGTCTAGATCAGCAATCACAACTGCCAGAGTGTCAAGGAATGGAAGGTCATTGGGCAAGTTCCCCAATATGCAGCATATGCTCTGGTCATGAAAGCTTAAGCCTCATGACCTGCTATGAACACAAGCTGTTCCCAACTAGTGTTCAATAATTTGCTGTATCATTTGCAACAAATATTAAAACCACCAAGACAGTATGAAATTGTGTCCACCTACTTTCTAAGATATATTTGCATATTTGCCAATAGAACAAGCATTAGCAAAGAAGCGATCTGTAACAGATTTTATTGAGAAATTCTAGAAGCATTTAAGCTTAAGAATTAAATTAGAATGTAAAGCTTAAGAAATCTTTTTTTTGGAAGTGCTAGTCAGCCTTTTCTACAAAATTTTATTTCACATATAAATCATGGGAGTTTTGTCATTGTCTCTAAAAGAAGTAAAATCTCACCCTACTTTAACAACTTCTTAGTTATTGGACCATAGGGAATTCAGAACTGCTTTTCTCCTCATGCATAAAATCTTCAATAATCTATAAAACACTTTTATCCTGTATACTGTAGCCTTTTGACATGAATACCTGTGCTTCAGAAGCACTGATTTCACCAGTTTGGATTGAGCTATATGCTTCCTTCTGGTGCTTCTAGTTTGTTCCTGACAGTATTAGATCTTAACAAAGTATCTCTCTAGTGATTCTGAAGGGAAAACCATTGTATTTAAAATAGTTAGTGATTTATTTAATTGTTTGAATTACCAAAAAGAGGATTTGCATCCACAGACAAGATCTTCACTGTGTGTAATGCAAAAACAAATTTGGGGTCAATCCAATGCTGCAGGAAAGCAGGGGTCCCAGCCTCTGAAGGGATACAAGATTTACTTGCCATCTGCATTCCTCTTTTTACTCTATCTTCTTAAACAGTTATTTTATTGAGCCATTTGCTGCCAGACCTTTCTTACCAAGATCCAGAAAGAACCCTGAACCATCTCTCTCTTTCACACACACCCTTATCTTTGCCTTGATACAAAACTATTTCTCAGGGCTACTCTTGGCTCATCTGACTTTTATATTTTGCTGTTCTTCAAACAAAAATGGATTTGCAGAATGCTATAAGGCTGATTAACCTTTTCCCCAAAGGAAACAGCCAAAATTGTTGTGGTTGCAGAGCTTTAGTTCTGAGGTAATTTACTCTCAGAAACAAAAGTTTGAAGACTCTTTTAACTTTTGGTGAAAATAACATTTATTACTACACTATTTCTGACAGGCTTCTACATATTCTAACCTAACGTGGTTCACTGAGAGTCTGCAAAGACATCCTGGTTGAGAAAATGCTCAGTTAACTAGAGAAAATCTTAACAGCCTAGAAGGTAACACTTTTAATAGTCAATGGTCAGATAACAAAAAGATGAGGCAGTATTATGAAATTCAGCTTTCAAAAGAAACTAATAACTGGTTGTTTTGTTCCTGAAAGGCTCACTTTGAGCAGAGGGAAGATAGCTTCAGTGTCCAGCTTCTGAAATACCTGAAAATTCTGAAAGCAAAGTGTATAGCTGAGGAAGTTCAGGAAGGCTGGAGAATGAAGACCACTGAGCAAAATCTAACAGTAGACTCCTTCAGATTAACCTACAACTCCATTAAGACGGTTCCTTGGTTAGCAAAAAAACATTCCAAAAGAATTATTATTTGGGGAACTTCACAATCAATCATGCTGATAGACGGTTTCATTTGTCTGAGAGAGGACAGTTTCAGTACTGTGACAGGGAAAAAAAGGAACAACAGTAAATTCGGCTGTGAGCCACTTGGCACAGTGGTTCAGCATATGCTGCTCTGCATCACAGTTTTGGAAGGACAGAAAGTTCTTAGAAAAGTAAGTGGACAGAATCAATCTCATATGAGGCAGCCAAAGGCATAAGTGCTATTTTCCTCTGAAGATTTCTTCATTAAAAAAACCTGATTCTCCCCATTAAGCAGCAGTTTTTGCTAATAAATGTAACTCATTTTGTTCAAGTATTTATTGATGGAGTAATCCTGAAGTGGCAGATTTCCTTACTGAGAACTTCCTGAGCAAGTAAGTACCGAATTAACTGCACTTACAGACTGAGCCACGAACTCTTGCACATAGAAGGATTCAGAATTAAGCTACAACTCAACTACACAGTTTCCACTCAGGGCAAAGGATGATGGTCTTTAGAGAGCAGACATTCCTCACCACAATCTGCTCCATGCTAGTGACACTGGGTCTTTAATGAAGCCAGTGCCGCTCCAGGATTCATTGGAGTGATGAAGGTCAGCTACATTACTCTCAACATGCCTCTTACCAGCACAGGACCCAAAGGGGAAAAACTAATGGCTCACCTGTGGCACAGATGTGCCTGCAGGAAAATGTTCCTCTGGTTATTTATGGTTGGATAAAGTCATTTACAGAGTCTCAGTGGAGCCAAAGGGCCATAACCAGACTTGAGAATCTATTTTCTTTTTTAATCTCCACAGGAAGTTCTGTATACTGTAACTGCATTGCATGCATGGAATGTTCCCCTCAAAGGAAAAGCTGTTTCATCCAAACCCATTATTTGAAAGAGGTTTCTGGATGGGGTTTTCTACAGAATATTTCCCACTAGAAATCCAGGGTGAAATGAAAAATTGGCATGTGTTCAGTGTAATCTACCCATTTATTTGGGGCAAAAGAAAGCAGGAAGTATAAAGGAGAATGAGATAAAAGAGGCAATTACCCAGTGCTTTCAATAGTCATTAGAAATACCTGACAAACATACAGCTTAATGCTAATGTTACTCAAGAAAAATATTCTAATGTATACAAAGGTATTTTTGAAACAGTTTTCCATCAGAAGAAAGGAGGTTCTGTATTTTCACATTTGAACAGATTGAGGACAAAAAATTTCAACACTTCCCATATGACAAAACTCCTTTTACAGATAATTTCTACCAATAGCTGGCAAGGATTCCTCTTTGATGACTGTAAACAGAAGTTAATCAGAAGAAAAGACTGTGTGAACCTTGAGATGGACAAAGCTGAGTTATTTCAGAAGATGCAAGGCAGAGACAAAAACAGAACAGAGAAAGAAAGTCAGCATAAGAATGAAATGCAGAATTGGGAAGCAACTGAAAAAAGACGGTTAAAGCTTAAGTAAAGTCTTCATGCTAGTGGTCTCGAGTATTTTTTCTATCTTAACCCTCCCAACATAATTTATTAAGGATTCTTGTTACAGCTACAGGATAATCCTAGTACATGATTTAATAATCTTTAAAAAGTCATTGCTTAACTTTCATAAGGCTTTTTTTCCCACTACTTGAACAGTGGTAAATGATCATTCTTCAGATAGTTTCATATATTTAGGATACTGTCTCCACACACATACATCAACATTGAATTATTCCAACTATCTTCATATTGTTTGTAATGCACAAAACAGAACATCACTTTTAAATTACCAGATCTGTAAAATATCTGTCTCAAAATCATTTTACTCAAATTTAATCACCCCGTCATAAAGTGAATCACCATTTCCTTCAGCCACCACATGTGTATAAACCACATTAGGTTTATACTAAGAAATAAAATATTTTTCTGATTTCTCTGTTGGTTCTGCATTAGCCTTCTCTAAAAAGTCAATATAGATCCTGATACTTGTGCCATTTTATATAAGGAAAGGATTTTCATCCTATTTCTCAAATTCTGTAATTTAAAACACTGTCCAAATCCTGTGTTGTGTTGTTTTAGTTGCTAATCCTTTGTGCTTAACAGAATAATATAAACTCATAGATAAAACCATTTTGGTTTTCTACTATATAGTTAATCTACTTAGTCAGAAAGTACTAAGCAGACCTATAGTCACAGTGCTCCCCAAAACAAAACAACAACAAAATACAACAAACAAAACCAAGCAAAAAATTAAAAAAGAAACAAACATTTTCATCAACATGATAGATGTGTGCATAAAACAGAAGAGCCAATAGTTACTATTTCACAAGTAGCACATATGTTCATGACTAATACTTTAATTCTCTACATAATTTCAATAAATCCTGCAGGCTATTGTGATTTTTCCATAACAGTGATTAGATTAACCCACTGCAAAAATCAAAAATAACTTCCAAAAATTTTTTGAACATTTGCATGCAGTCCTGAAAATTATGTTTGTGTTTAAATTTATTAATTATTTACTTATGCATTCAAAAATAAAATATGGAAGTTTTTAAATTGCTAATGATGACAAGAAAAAGTCAAAAAAAGTCAGATCTGGATCTCCTCCATCAATGTAAATAGTAAGAAACTTCTACATGATTACAATACTCTCCTTAAGTGATGATACTTTTCAGAAGAATGCATATTCATGTTAGCAAATAAATTCTTCATTTTATATGAGATATAGCTTTTTAAACTTCATTTCCTAGTGGAAACCACTGGGGCAAATGACAGATTTACAGAGCCATGAAACGGGCAGAAAAAGCATGTTGAGAATGTTAAATAATAAGAGAGTTTTTGTAACCATTCTTTGTGCAATTTATATGATATCATATGGTCTACTACTTCAAAAAAATGAAGGTTCAGTGGCCTAATTTTAAACAAAGATTTGAAAATCATAATGCAAAGATAAAATACTAATTAATATATTTATTTACGGGTTCTTTTCAGAAGTTTGCACAATGTTACAGTTGTTCAGCAAATGACATTTTGACATAAAGGCAGGATAGACTGCTCAAATCCATAAAATGCAAATGGTTAAAGTAGAATACATATTTATACAGAAAGATGAGGAGTCAACATACAAACTGTGCCTGTTCACCTATAATTATTTTAGCTCCATCTCAAAATACATTACAAGTGAAGCAATCCAGCTGCTAATGAACAGCTGTGAGTTCCATGAACTGTCTCTGGACTTACTAAACAAGAATAAAATATTGCCTACACTGCTTCTAAACAAAAATGTAGGGGAGTGCAATTTTAATTTAACAATGTGGCTTTTCTGTAAGCATGCTAAAGCATACTCTAGTCACAGAATAACCTTCAATGAAATCAATAAGCATTAAGAATTTAAATAGCTTCCAGGACTGGGGACACAGAATTTACTACAGGGTACCGACAACCTCAATTTGGCAGGGCCAGAGTACTTTGCTGAATAAGGAGTTCAAGATATGCACAAAATTTAGCTGCAAAATATTTTACCAAGTATGGCCCATAATGAAGAATTAAGTGAAAATCAAGAATGTTTCTAATCCATCAAATGTATTTTTTTTTTTTTTTTGCTTAAAGTTAATTAAACTTCTTTCACACATTGTTTTAATGGCACAGACTTTTTAATTTTATTTCTTCTCTTACAATCCGTTCAACCATTCAATAGACTATGGTTTTAATATTTGGTTCATGTCTTGTAAATTGATCTATGAAAAATCAAAAGTGTTCAAGAGATCAGTTATAGCCTAAACAAAAGTCAACTATTACCTCCTGAAGAGCATTAAATGGGGTTTTCTACAACATAAATTATAACCTGCGGTACTGCAGTCCTTGTAATAAATATATTGATAAAATACTTGCACCTTTCAAGTTTCCCTGGACAGTTTTTATGAAATCTAGTTCTTGGTCCACCAAGCCCTTCATCCTTATTTAAAACAGATATGGATTTTAACAAGTTCATAAATAGTTACCTAGAAAATTTTAGCATGCTTTGGACATAATTGAAAAAAACATTGTTCTCAGAAGCATTTGCAATTCTATCTGGATACTGCTTGACAAGTACACATATAGAAAGGTGAAAAGACTGGCCTCTGCCACCACGGATGTGTCAGAGTCTCAATTACCCAGATTAAATTTAGCTATAGTTTGCATAAGGAGGACGAGTGATTTACCTTGGGTCAAAGACTCAGTGCTCAGTAAAAGGCTAAAATTTTCAGTGACCTTATCTATGGCTGTCACTTGTCACTGTAGCGATCAATTTAACTTTACAGCATCCAAAGCATTTTTTATTCCTTTTTGCTGCCACAGCACAACTCACCAGGATTCTTTCACTGAGTGCTCTGGGGTCCCCAGTGGGCACTGATGGCTCTCAGGGTAATGGTGTGACAGAACACAGCCTGACTGGCTGCAGCTTCTGGCTTTCCTGTGCTCCAGAACAAAAACAGATCAAAACAAGGCAAAAATTCCAACATCCAAACACCTCCTTCACCCCTCTACTCTGCAAAGCATGATGATAGGGGACTTAATGTTCTTTTGAAGAGAGGGAAAAAAAAGAAAAAAAGGGAGGGGAAGCATAGTGTGACTATCCAAGGAATGCTAACAAAATTCAGAAAAAGAAAAAATTTGCTACAAGCATTCAGTACAAAATTGAATTCATTGAATGCAGAGTAAAGACTGATTTGAACTTACTCATAAGAGCAGCATTAAGGAGAAATCTAGGCCTTCAGACAAGACGTTCTGATGTAAGATTAAATGCTGTACAAGGTTATACCATCCAAAGTCTCAGTTTTTAATACATGTTTGTCTTTAGCTCACCTAGTAAATCTGGCAAACAGAATTAGTTATGCAAGTCATCTACTCAACGTCTCTTTAAAGTCAAACAGAACTTAGTTACAGCACTTCTTCATCACATGCTTTTTAAAAAATTATTGCCTATTTATTACTTTTATTGCATACAGGTAGTTGTTTGTATACAACAGCAAACGGAATATGTTTTATAAAAACAGTTCTAGAACACAAATATTTTTCCATACTTAATAGCATTGTTGTCCACCTTGTTCTCAACTTAAAAAGTCAGATTTCAAGGGGAAGCTGAAGGAGGGATGGTGGACCAAACCTACATAAATGTCCTTGCTGTTTGTGCTTTAAAATTAGTTAGAGGGGGGCTTAAGAATAATAAATTATTCAGTACAATGTGCACAATTAAATTCCATTTACAGTATTTTAAACATTAATTTTCAAGCTTTTTTTTAAGAAGGTGTAGTCACAGTAAAACAGGGTTAACAAGCTATTTCATCATATAAACCTTTAATGCTTTAAAATTATTACCTTCAAAGGGAGGCAGTAGCTCTAAATCAGACAATATGCTGTTTTATCTGATTTGATTTTAAACCTCAAGGTCTGTATATTCACATGCTGCACCCAGAAATGTTGCAAACAAATTTATTTTCCACATTCAGTGAGGCTGCTCAAGCATTTATCTACATATTTATATGTTTTTTGAGGAAAACAGGTAGATCATCCATCTACTGATAGGTGACAGAAAAATTAGTGGCTTACTGTATATATATATATATATGTATATGCATTTGTTTACTTTTTTCACCTCAACCTCCAGTTCAGAGGTTTAAGCCAATTCAAGGACCTAGGTGTGTATGGAAGGTGTGTTGCAGAGCCAGCTGGTCTCTGAATCAGCAGGTTACACATCACTGTACTGCAATCTAGATGAACTTTCAAGATTAAGGCGTTTCTCTCTTACTAACAAGAATAACTCATGTACTGATTGTGGTGTTTTAAAGTACACAGTCTAGTATTTAGGTATCTAATTACAGCATATGTTTTGAGATAAACCTGAAAGTATAAATAATGGGCTATTTCTATCTGAAGGTCCAGCTCTTCTGTTTGGAGCTGAGAACAATCTCCCCTTATAGCAATTATTCTGGCTAAACCCTGCTGTTACTGAGATAGATGACCAAGACCACTGAAACTTTTCTTAATCTTATGGGTGGAATTACTATGAGAATAGTGAATTTTCAATACTGATTATAGAGTGTGTATTTCAATACTGATTACTGAGAGAGTTAGAAAATTATCATGCATCTTTTCAGCTTCAAATCATTACAGCTATGCATGAGTCTTTGCCAAATATAAGAAACACACAATTTTATCTAATATATATGTTACTTGAAGAGTACTGGAAATATTGTGATTTTGTGCATACACTGTAAAAAAATTTCATGTTAATTACAGGAGTTCCAAATGGTGTCTGCTTTTCTATCATTAAAATACTAAAACATCAGTAAGAGTAAATATACAGGCTTGTAAATACAGATTGGTCAATTCCATGCTTTAAAAGAAAAAAACTTCATGGGTTTTGCTTTATTTATTTTCTAAGATGTTTAAAATAAAGAAAAATTAATAAAAGAAATAATTGTTGTGGCTTTTACAGTGTATCAAATATTCCACAGAAGACCTTTTTTACATGGAACATATATCAAAAAAACCCCAGTTTAATAAATTCGAAAGGCACTGTGATTAGAAGGCAAGTAAGGAATATGAATGCCACTGCTAAGGAAACAAAAACTGCATGGCAATAAATTTATTTCATCCCAACAAAAGAAGTTCAGTAAAACTTCAGAGAGACAAACAAACAAACAAAAACAACCCACAGACTTTAAGAATGTGTAACAGAGTTCTGTCTCTTCAGAATATAAAAAGAGCAGCCCACGAATCCTTTACTGGAATTCAGGAACTGCACTGAACCCCTCCAACTGCCCTACAGAAAGAGAAACACAACCCCATAGCCCACTAAATACAGTATTGCTAAAAATAGGCCATAAGAGTTGTACTGATGTTGCAAGGACTCAGAACTCAGTCCTTGTACTTTTCTTGACCTGTCTGGAACTTCGTTTTAGCTTGTTTAGTTACAACAGCCTGACCAGGTGGCTGTGGCTAGTTGGTTTTATTTTTGCATAACTCTGTACTGTATAATTGTAATCCTTTACAAACTCTTGCAACAAGTAGTTATTCTGTGTAGAACTAAATATTCATGGCTCTAACATGATGGTGTAATGCAGAGAAATACAGGCTTGGTATGACCATGGAGGCTTTTAAAGAAGGCTGCAAACTTTGTGTGGAATGTAGAAGAGCACTGGCATGGCATGGTAAGAGAAGTGACCCAGGGTTGGCTTTAGAGAGCCCAGACCTATAAACTCAACTATAGACAATTAAAGGAATGAAGGGTAACAAGGAGAACAACAAGAAGTATCCAATATATGCAACAAACTTCGTCTATAGCAAATTCAGCTTTAACAAGGACCTACAGACCTGCAAACAAAGAGCAAAGTTTGCAGTATGTGTTAGAAGAACATAAAAATTACCCTAAGCAGCTGCTACAGTGAGGAGCAGGCAATTGCCATTAACAAGATACTGCTATCATCAATGGACTCAGGATCCTGAAAACTTGGATGTCCAGTTGAAGATGTCCACTGCAAGAACCCAAGACGCAGTGGAAGGATGAACATAAATGCAAGGAAAGAGGTAGATAAAAAGAAGCCCATGTTTAATAATTTTACTTTAGTACTATTAGTGATTTTTGCACAATACAGGAGGGTTTGTTAATTTGTTTTTTTCTTTATTTTTCTGTCCCAAATTTGAAGCAATGAATACATTTAAATAGCTACTTAGGATTTCAATTACACAAAGAAAAATTCTTTGCTTTACATATATAAGGTTTATTTTTTGTGATTAGGAAGACAGAAAATTAAGTTTAGACCCCTGCAAAATTCTACTGAAAGATTTTTTAGTGTCTCAACACAAGAAAATAACCTTCTAGTTCAGTCAAACTCATGCAAACTGATGTTCATTTGAAGTTTACCCCACAATTTCCACAGACTGTTTTTCCTTCTACATACCCTTTTTTCCGGTTTGTATGTTCCGAATTTTACATTTAAAAAGAATCCACAGGGGTCTGTAGATTTGTTCAGGTATGTGAAGAAAAATTATTTTTATGCTTTGCTGTCTACTTGTAAGATACTTAATCCTAACAGAATATTATTTGTATAAATTTTTTAATTTCAGTTTCAAGTAACATGGAATGGAAGAAATACCTGATATAATGCATTTATTTCTACAACAACCTACTCTGACAAGACTTCATTATACTTCAGGCTATCATCTGGAACATCTGTTCACATATCCCTTAAACTGTGGGCAATGTATCACTACAAAGTTCATTCTAAAACATCAGAGTGATACTAGGAACATCCCTTCTCAAGTGAAAATGAATACCTTTAGCGAAACTTTTACAGATTTCCTTTCCAAAAAAAAAAAAAAAAAAAAAAAAAAAAAAAAGGAGTATATACCCCTCATATCACAAGAACATATGGGCTGCTACCTGCAAAACAGTAACATGTAAGTGAGAACATTAAAAGAGACTACATAGAATATGGTTTCCCCATGGAAATATTTCTGCAGGACAAGCAGCCTACAGGCAGAGCAGGTTGCAGGTATTCTAGGACCAGGTAACAAATATCAAAGCTGAAGGCATCCATAAAGCTACTCATTTTCACTTTTTTGCACACATATTACAGCTACTTCCAGCAGCTCTGGAAATCTGAAAGACTATGGGGTTTGATTGAAACAAGTGCTATTTCCTTACTAACTGTGCTAATTCAGCAAAATGGTAAAACTGAGCTGAATCATCATGCAAATCTGTGAGAAGCTTTAAAATACTAGCTGCAAAATGAATACACATTTTAAATTTATTCATAAAGCCAAGAGACTAAAAATCTGAATCTTCCTTATGTCTGCTGAACTTTACAATACACTACAGAGCAAGAATTCTAATATTAAAAAATTTAAAAATAAAACCCAAACCTAGTATGAGGTACAGTCACAACTATTTGGAATAGAATTGGCTTTCATTTATATCACATTATTATAATGTGTAGAGAGCACACATTTCCTGATAGAGCAGTAATTATGTTCATGTTCCAGTTAGAGACACACACACAGAGGACGTTTCCTTAAGAAGTACCATGAAAGAGAAACAGGCACACTGTTTGCATCAAAATTCTAGCTGCAGAGGACCTTAAAAATATCTACAATGGTACTTCCAGCTTCATGCTCAGTTTTCAATCTCCTATAAACCAAAATGCCTGAATATTGACATGAAGTTGGCCACCATTCTGAAACCCATCGATGACCCATTCTCACAAGAGAATAAATGCGGTAGAAGCTACACAAACGCATTCAAGTGTTGTCCCAAAACAGACTACTGCGTGCAACCAGCAAGCTCCAAGGAAGTTCTGCAGCTATCAAAACATGCAAAAAACTGATAAACACCCTCACCTTCTAAATGTCAGAGAGCACCCAGGCACAACTCCAGCGACAAGATATCCTTGTTGAAGATACTGCTCCAGAAAACAATTCAGAGCAGGAGCTTAACCTGTCTTCTTCCTGAAGCTGATCCCCAGAATTCCTGCTTCAATAACTGAAAGAGATAAACCCTCCTTGACTTTTTTCTTGGAAGCTATCTTTTGTCTGGATAGGCTCTGCTTCAGTAGGGAAATATGCCTAGAAGATTCAAGATAAGCATCTTCCATTTCTGCAAGCAGTTGGTCTGAAAGTCGTGACTGACTAGAAGGTGCTACGGTTACACTCCAAAATTTCAGAGGTTGTACTTCCATATTCAAGTGCTGAGCAGGCTGGAAACAATGAGGATGCATATATCTGGTCTCAGTCAACCCCAAATGCCTTAATCTATGATTTTCCATCTGCTATATGTCTCATTGAATACTCAAAATCAAGAATCAAAACAGTTCAACAGAGGAGGAAGAGAGAAACAGTACCCAAATAAAGTTTCAAGGTAAGTAAAAAATTAAAGTAAGAACAGTTAGGAGGTCAGTTAACAATTTTTTTCTGATCAAAATGATGGCAAAGTTCTTATTTTTGTTCCAGGAAGTTTCATTAAAATGTGGTGAGATTTGATGTAGATGAGTTGTCATCTACAGGAGGACTCAGTACTTCAGTAAGCCTAAAGAAAAGAAGCCTAAGGACATCTATGGATTATATTTCCTGGTAAGTTTATTATATGCATTAAGGAAAAAAAAAAAGAAAAAGAAAATGGCTCAGAAAAGTGTAATTCTCTAAAACGTATGGAGAACTTAACAAGTGACTTATTTTCTATGTCTGAAATGTCTTCAGTTCATAATTTATTTTAGGAATTAGAAATTTTTAAAAGTTCAAATGAGTCCCAGTTGTCATGTTATGCCAATGTAATGACATTGTTATGTGTAATATATCATCAAACTGACAATTTTGTAGTACAAAGGGGAATGAAAGATAATGGATTACAATGAAGGACCTTGAAAAGGTAGGTTTCAGAGTTTAATGATTTCAGCTTAGGAAGAAATTCTTTCTCAGAGTTGTTCATCTATTATTTTATTTTCTCCTTCATTTAGGCTTAAAATGTTGGTAACAATCTAATCACAACCAAATGTTTCCAACATTTTTGTGCTTTTAATGCTGGCCTTGCTTCACAGCATTCTATATTGCTGCCAATAGCCTGGCAAAGTCTTTGAAAATTACAGACATTAAAAATGGTCATTCCCTATATATAATGCTCTGGCCATTGTCCATTTTTTAGTACTAAATGAACAAAATCCAATAAATGATTTTTCCTCAGGCTCAAGACATTCTTTCCTCTTAGAATTTACGTAAAACCAGTATGCATGATAAAGGAGAAAGTAAAATACATTTTACTGATTGTGGAATGTACCCAAAATCATAACAGAACACTGGAAATGTATAAATTCTCTAAATACCTTGTGAAAATATGTCTCTACTTTTATTTGATTATATATATACACATGCATATATCTTTAATAAAAGTAGAACCACTACAAAAAGGAACGAAAGACATAGACTCCAAAATAGCCCATAGCCTTACAGCAGCTCCCTGGTGCAATTAGAGCTGGGGCTCATAACAGACTTTCCTACATATCAACTGCATATTCTAGTAATTCTGAGTTAGTTGCTTCAATTTTTCAATCTGAAAATGCTCAGTCTGAAATGCTTATAAAGGAGAAGTTGATTCTTATTTTTAAATATGTCTTAATAGTTTTGGATATTGGGAGAAGTACTCGGGGGCAAACTGGGCAATCTCTGAAAGCACTGAATCCATCCATAGAATAGCATAAGCCAGTAGAGCTTCAATCAGTTTAAGAAAATAGTGCTCACTCAGTGCAGCTAAGGACACGAGACTGAGAATACATCCAAAGTTCTTCCCCTTATCCTAATTGCATGCAATTTGAAGCCATTGCTCCTTAGGGATCAGTATTAGGACCAATGCTATTTAATATCTTTTTCAGCAACACAGAGAGTGGGACTGAGTGCAAGTTTGATGATGACACCAGGGTGTATGGTCTGCTTGACAGGCTGGAGGGAAGGGATGCCATCCAGATGGACCTTGACAGGCTTCAGAGACGGGCCCATGTGAACCTCATGAAGTTGAACAAGGCCAAGTTCAAGGTGCTGCAACTGGATCCAAGCAATTCCTAGCCCAGATACAGGCTGGGCAGAGAATGGATTGAGAGAAGCCCAGAGAAGAAGGACTTGTGGGTGTTGGTTGATGAGAAGCTCAATCTGAGCTGGCAATGTGTGTTTTCAGCCCAGCAAGCAAATCATGTCCTGGGCTGCATCAAAAGCAGCATGGCTAGCAGGGCGAGCGAGGTGTTCTTCTCCCTCTCCTCTGCTCTCCTGAGACACCACCTGGAGTGCTGCATCCAGCTCTGTGATCCCCAGCATAAGAAGGATGTGAACCTGCTAAAGCAAGTTCAGAGGAGGGCAGTGAATGATCATTGGGCTGGAACCCCTCATCTATGGGGACAGGCTGAGGGAGTTTGTGTTGTTCAGCCTGGAGAAGAGCAGGCTTCAAGGAGACCTTATAGCACCTTCCAGTACCTAAAGGGGCCCTACAAGAAGGCTGGAGGGACTTGTCACAAGGACATGTAGTGATAAGACAAGGGGTGATGTCTTTAAACTAAAAGAGGGTAGGTTTAGATAGAGATTAGGAAGAAATACTTTACTGTGAGGGTACTGAAACAGATTCCCCAGAAAAGGTGTGGGTGCCCCATTCCTGAAAGTGTTCAAAGCCATGTTGGATGGGGATTTGAGGCACCGGGTCTGGTGGAAACTGTCCCTGCCCATGGCAGAGGGGTTGAAAGGAGATGATCTTTAAGGTCCCTTCCAAGCCAAAGCTTAGATGCTTTGCATGTCCAAATTCTGAAAAAAGTNCAAAGCATTCTATGATTTCATGATCAAAAACTTTGCATGTCCAAATTCTAATGGCTGTAAAAAGCCTGAAAAACTAAATACCTCTCTGAAATGCCACTTGTATTGTGTGTAGGTGGCAAGATTTTGAGCAACATGAGTGGTACAAGGATGGTTTATTTGGGAGATCAGAAGAAGTCTTGTCCCAGACACAGCTGGTTTCAGCCTTCTCCACAAAGGACCCACAACTGGATATAGTGGACATTGTCTGCCATTTGTGCAGTTACTCTAGCATAGCATATTTAAAGAGAAAGGAGAAAGGAGAAAGTGTGATAAACAATCCTACGAGCAACAATGTCTGACAAGGAGTCTGAGGATGACATACCTTGCAACCCTTGCTGGAGCAATTTATTTCCCTGCAGCCCGCGTACTTGACTGCACTGGAATAAATATCTATCTTGCAGCCCTTGAAGGACTCCGCTCTGGAATGTTGTTGCTGATTTCCCTTTAAGATTAAGATATAACAGAATGCATATTTTGTGTGTATATTTTCAGATTTCCAGACCTACTATTTATTAGTCATAACGCACTGGCATGGTCAAGGTTGCTTTCTAATGCAAGCTTCACGACAGTTTTGAGCTAAATTATTGTATTTACTGGAGTTCTGAATGCCACACATCTATAGTACAAGTTTATGAAGATTTACTTGCTATCAAATATCATAATCTAATTCAAAGATTTATAAATTAGGAGATTAGAGGATTGGACTCAAATCAAAAGGAAGCCATAGCACTATTACGATATTTCTTTTATGAAGAATTATCCTTAGATTTTTCACACTCTTTTTGTATTGTTTAATAACATATAATTTCTGTACCTAGATGCACAAATGTGAATATGTGTAGATACATAAAAGAAGTGCTTCAATGTTTATATGCATAAAAGATATGCACACATATCTAGCCCTTGAGAGAGCATGCCGTGCATCTGACTCTCAGATTACAGGAAACACATTTGATTATTTGCATGTAAAAAGCTATATTTGGTAGTACATTTTAACTTGTTATAGTTATGAGGGGCTCAGCTAAAGAGGTTATGCCAAATGCTAAGATGTCATTGTAGAATGTTAGTTCTCTGACAATAAAGAAATTGACTCTTAATTCGCAGTGCTGCATCATTCACTCTTGACACTTCTTAGCTAATGGAGCTTTCCAGGGAGCTCAAGACTCTTCCCTGAGTCAGACTGTTTCAGCCAACCCATCCCACCTGTTAGCTCCTTTCATTAAACAACACTCCAATTCTATCTGGTCCAAACAAGCAGAACCTGTTAAAAGTCAGAAGATTGTTTTATTGGCATACAGGTGTCTTCTTGCTCCCTTTTAGTCTGCCAAATACCTCCACCAAAGAAACTTTACCAATAGCTACCCATTTGATTTTATCAACAGCTGATGCACATCTTGAAGAAAAAGTATATTAGAATCTTTGCCAGCCTTCCATTGCCATTCCACCACTACAGTGGAAGTATTGGGAGGCAACAAAACTGTATAGAAAATGTTAACTCTTTAGCAGTTGGGTACTGCTTATCAACTTAAGTCTATGCCACCACACAAAAAATATGCATTTGCCAAGAACTCAATATATCTTAGCAAGAATGTGGTTTAAAGGGTATGATTGCATATCACTTTATCATAAGTGAAAAAAAAAAAAAATAAAGAACTGGATTTTAATTTCTCAATGTTTTAGTTGTCAATAGCACAACACTATTTCCACAGGAAGAAAAATATGACCACTTGCTTTTTATTGTCACATGAATAAGTCATGCCAAAGATTGACATGCTCACAGAAGTGTGTGATTTCTTTTTTGTTTTGTTTTGTTTTATTTTGGCAGCTGTGCGCACTTGTTTATTTCCTGAGGTGAAAATTTGGTCAGGACAGAAGGAATTTGATTAGGGTAAGACAGAAAGGGGGAAAATAACTGAAGAGAAAGAAACAGAAAGAAAGCAAATAGGGAAAATGATGGTGTAAGGAGCCTGAAGGAGAGAATGGTACAGAACTGAATCAAACAGCAAATCAACATAAAAGAACGAATGTCCAGATTAAAAATTCTGACAGTCACCTGGAATTGGTGGCACCCATCTCCATTATAGCCACCGTACTCCGCTCATATCAGTTGAATAAAGACAGAGTAACAGTTGCAGTGTTCTCGGTATTTGACAGAGAGGAAGCAAACTGAGCTCTAAAGCTATGCAACAGTATTGGTTCAGCCCCATGTTCAGTAACAGTTCAGTCACAATCACAGCCCTATTTTCCTCAAAACATCCTAGTGATTTCCCAACCCAGTATTTGCAGAAGCAGGTATAGCTTGTCTGATGAGACCAGATGCAACAGTATCTAAGTACTGCTTGTGGCAAACTGTTTTTTGGCTACAGACACTCCCTCTCTTGTTAGTGATTTGAAGAATTTTTTTTTTT